>OX103973.1:31263911-31321736 GCA_944470395.2 Schistosoma turkestanicum
AAACCAGTATCTGATCGATACACAATGTTTGGTAGATGCTTTCAAACCCAAAATTATAACTTTAACTCCTGAAACCGCTGTAATCTTTCATTCACTTTTACAGTAAAAATACTAATAAGAAACTGCTCACGTTTTGTTTTTGGATGTAAAGAAGGAACGATGGAATACATTAAAGACATCAAAAATACTCAACGAATAAGCAAAACTATGTCGTTCAAAAGCAGTGCAGTTGTAAACCGCCAGACTTTGAACAGACAGCCTTCACGGCTAACAGTGAATACTTAACATTTAGATAACTGATAGTATTTATTTTCAACTTCGGTTGATTTGTAAGTTTGAGCTGCCATTATTTTTTGAGATTATTGATACTTGTGTCAAGCTCAAACTACCCAAACTCATGGATAACATTGTGAGATTGTAAATTTGCAATATAATAATAATTATTAATCATAAAATAGGTTAATTGTTAATAACATAGTTTACTAAATGCCTGTTGAATATGATATCGTGAATATATACTTAATCCATTCTAAATAAAACAATTGTAACAGGTGAATTCGACTAGCTAAGTTTTCAGAATTAGTTTTGAAGTGAATATTTTTGAAGTTGTATAAAATAATAAATACACTTAGATTATCGACCTTACTTCATCTGTCGTGTGTTTAAGGTTGTGGCACACATTTATTCTTACCTGAATAATTGAATGTATTCTCAAGGAATTTATTTATTTCGAAATAATCTAATAATCACTAGTATACTTATTTATTGTTAATGCATTTTCTTACTTTCAATTCTTTTTTGTAATTGTAGATCCTTTTGGAACATTTAGAAAATTTAGTAGCTCGTCATGAAAGATCACTTAGAATGACCGTGGTCAAACGACATACATTAACAACAATGAGTAGTAGCAGTAGTACAAATTCATTGATTCCAATTGGCACAGATAATGAAACCGTATGCTCTGAAATGGATACTTTAAATTCTTCATCGAATTATGCCATGAATACAACAACTCCAGCATCAACAAGTCCTTCATTAGCAGGATTAGGTTCAGAAGCAGAAGTTTTAAAAGCATTGAAATCTTTATTTGAACATCATAAAGTTTTAGATGAAAAAGTTCATAATCGTTTAAGAGTATCACAAAATAAAGTGATTGATTTAGAGAATGAATTATTTGAATTAAAACGTTCAACAATAAACAAGAATTCTACTGTAAATATGTCTAATAATAATAATAATGTAAATCAAACAATGATATCTAGTCAAACACAAGTTGACTATGATTTCATTAAGAATAATAATACAGATGTAATGAATAATTCTGATCAAGTTCAAAAATTCTCTATTGAAGGTAAACTTGAATAAAGTGAAAAGAAATATTTTATTTTTTTGATTGATACTGTTTTCTTCGTAACTTTTCTCTATTCTATCAGGTATCCTAGATGTAACCTAAATGAGTAGCGGTTTCATTAACTGATTCAGCCAACAAAACAAACACGCAGTATACTAATAATTCAAGGGTTGATTTAATTCGTATTTATAAAATACAAAGAATGCGACTGTGTTATCATGATGCGGTTTTTTTTTGAATGCTACAATCTGCATAGATTATTGGATAAAAATTGTACGACATAAGTTGTAAATGAACATGACAAAGACTTTAATCATATGCTATTGATAGATAATATGAGATTACAGCTATGAGTAATATATAATGATGATGTTATGTAACAACTATAAGATAGTTGAGAAACCAGATTTTCATAAAGGTATTTTAAATGAGGCAAATAAAAAAACCACTAAAAACAACCTTTTTATCCAAAATACAATCAAATAGTTTTAGTCTACAGTGTGAAGTTGTCCAAGCACAAAAGTGTGGAAACAATGATAACTTGTTTACAAATTATTTATTTTGTTAATCAGATAAATAAGTAAAACAAAAGCTTATTTTCTATAATGAGCATTCTATAGAGAGGAGTATAAATTTTAACTGTTCATCAACCTCTTCACAGTAGTAGTTATTCACATTTACCATTTACCAAAACATAGCTTATCGATTTGCACTGGGTGAAATTCATCTCTCCTTTAAACAAGCTTTTCATTGTAACAAATGTTATTCAACTAAAAAAACAAAATAATTGCAGTTGAATAAACATAAACAATAAATTGGATATTTAGTTTTTTTTTTGAAAATTATCTGACATTAAATGTTTATAATCTATGGATAAAAATTATGAGGTCAATAGTTCAAATTTACAAAAGTGAAATCAGTATTTTTTTTGTTTGATGTAATCATCAATATACGGGAAATAACCGATTACATAATCGAAAATTTAATGCTCAATTAAATATAGGCTAATCAATAGTAAGGTAATTGATCTAATCCACAGTTAGTTACTGTCATTACACAGATCTTATGGAGATTGTTGGCTTTTCTAATGTGTCTAAATTCAATCTATGGGGCCAGAGGGATGCCAGATCAGTGATTTAAATGTCAAGAAATTATTGGCCCTGAGTTCGATTCCCGATGAGTTGCTTCATAACTAGAACGAACTAGCTGTTCTATGCTTGCTGTTTTCCAATGATTGTCTAACTACGAGCACTTTGCCGTACTTTAACATCCTAACTTTCCTCATTTTCAGCTTTTAGTAATATATTAAAAATTGTTGTTTCATACTCGCTAAAATATAATCACTACATTTAATTTTCTAATTAGAAACTACTCCATTATCACAAGGATCAGTCGGAATAAGTAAAAATTCGGAATTATTATCATCGCCACCAGTCTCGAATATTCCTTTATCAAATCTGGTCTACGAATCAGCATCAGCAGTTGCTATTGAAGCAGCAAACAGAATTAAAGAACTTCAACAGAATCTTGACCAACGTGTAAGTTTCCATTGGAAATTTGAGTATAAATGATTTTTACAGTGGAATTAATCAAAACATATAACTATTCGATTGTTACTATGTTTATAATAGTTCCCTTTTCTTTATGATGATTATTAAATACAAGTTGATGTCTCATCACTTGCCACTACTTATCTAACAAACAGTGAAAACTATTAAATACTACATGCATTTTATAAATCTTACGAAAAATCTTATCTGTTGCATTTTATGTAAGGAAATGAAAAAATTTCAGGTTTTCTAAGTACTGAAATATTTCTGATCATTTGACTACTACTTGATAATATTATAACTAAAGTAATTTCCTTTATTATTAGGAAATAATAACCTCTAATGATTGATAAATCATTGACAGTAGCAATACCATGTGATTTATCACAGGAATACCACCAATGGATCAGGATTCATTCGGATGAACAGCGATTTAGAATGATATCGGTTGAGATTGTAGTGCAAACAGTAGTTTAACTATAGATTTATATATTAGCCTTGGTGTAGAGGGTGAAGAAACACCTTATCTGGATCATACTACTTATGGTTGCTTATCTATCCACCACTAACAAGTATACTAATCGAATAACTGTTTAGATGTAGGATAATTACTTTCAAAGAAATGGAAACAAAATTATTTGTGTGAGTCAACCTTGAAAGTCAAACGAAACCAAGAAATGATAAATGATATGGGACAACATATATAAGCGAAGGATATAGTTTTCAGTTAAATCCTCATCAGGCTTTATAATGTTATATATATATATATATATATATATATATATATATATATATATATATATCGGTTCTCTTGAATTTGACGGTGGCGATTCACTTACAACACATCAACATCTCTCAGCTAACACAGGAAGATGATTTGCAAGGAACTTGGTATTCGAAAACAAGTAAAGCAATACAAATAAATTTAATGCTACTTCCATAACCAAGATACGAGAGATCACCTTCAAACCTATTAGCAAATTAGAGAACAAAATACAATAAAAACCAATCAGAAAGTATAGGTTGTGCCGGAATTCGAATTAGAAAACGAGGTGGGGTCATCATTTCTAAAAGAATTTCAGCCTTATTGTTTGAATTAGATTTTTGATGTGATCTCTTTAGTAATTTATCACACAAAATATAATTGTTTATAAACTTTATTGCTGATTTGACAAACAGAATAAGCAGTACTCTATTTCTTTGGTGATAGACTGTGTAAAAATTTGGTACAACGCACGTTTTTGCCTGATTATATGAACGACTTTTATAAACACATACCGTATCCTGTTATCATGAATTAGTTTTGAAAAAGAACTTAATTCATAACACTATTGGCTGCAGAATAGATTCATAATATTTAAAGAATAATCTTAACTATTCATTATATTTAATTTGATATTATTTTACAGGCATCTGAATTACTCGCAGCTCGGAGGCAAGTGATTGAATTGACAAGCCGATCAAAAGAAAGCTCAAATTCACTGAGTTTAGCACAAAGTGAATTAAATCGAGCTAATGAACAAGTAACGAGTTCAAATACATTGAATTTTCATAGGAAATTTATAAAATTTTTAAATTAACTAATTTATCTGTTCACTGTCGTTGTCATCTAACTCGAAATGGTAATTAAACAGACTTAAATGTATATTTCAATCCTTTACCTCGATGATAAGGGATTACAATCTCTATAAAAGTGAGATTTACACTTGAAGTATAAGTGAGTGACCATCTGGACTCAACAGCTTGATGGATAAAGTTTTGACATATACTCGGCCTGCAAATCAACAAGTAAATCTAGCTAACGAATTTCACACTTCAAGCTACTAAAAGTACGTTAAAATCAAGACGAACAGTTTATTTAACAGCTGTTTATATGTTGCTATACACTAGTAGCTCGCAATTCAATTTCGGTAGATTGTACTTCAAGGCTGAAACTGAATCTATTAATTTAGGTACTCACTACTTTTGGTTTACTATTAGACTATATAGCCGTGACATTAAGGTGTTATATTGATTTGATGTCAGAATTCAAGATCTGAGTTATTATCGTTACATTATATCATAAACTGATCAATGTTAGACCACTATTAGAAACCCCGTACCAGCATGGGACTCATCAGCACTGCGCATTCCCGACGTCCACATGCAGGAGTCAAGCCTGGTACCTTCAGCTTCGCGCGCGTACGAGAATTTATTCACGAAGCTTGTCATTAGAAAACAGTCACCCACCGAACACAATCGATGATAATCGCGCAATATCGTTAGTTAGACATTAACATAATGGGATGCCGGTTCAGTAGTCGAGAATGAAACAGCCATCCAGTGCTTCTTGGTTTCCAATGGTGGTCTAGCATTGATGAATTCATTATTTCAATGGAACTCAACAATTTTCACAACCGTGTACTGATTATTATCCTTTCACTGACGCTCTGCTTCAGAAATTGATCCACCATCAAAAGTAATCCGAAAGATTTCAATAAGTTTAAAGGTTGAGAAATAATATATATTTGAGACATAATATCTATTTCTTTAACAATTCTAATCTCAATTCATCTGTCAAAGTCTTTCACTAATTGGTTTTTTTATCCCTCACTTTTGTGACTTATGTCGGATAAAGATGATTTTGAATAATAAACTGAAATTATTTTTAAGAACTAGGTAGTTCGCGAATTATTCAGTCACTTTTATTTAACTATCTTCTTGTAATCACTTTGCACCTCAACCTTATGATACAGTACAACATTTATTAATGAACAGGAATAAGAATACAATGTTTGAAGGTCTTATCATATTTGACTCTTAACAAGGCAACTCAAAAAAAACGATAGGAGGTTACATCTTTTTATCTACTATAGAGGTGTAACACTCATACTTTTTTACTGTGGACATAAAGAACACTTCCTTGACCAACATAAATATAATTCGATCACTGAGTTTATTTCGTTCACCATACATCATAACCGTTACTGGAGCTGTAAAACTAATCTTTTGTAACATTAATTCAGTGGTTTTCGATCAAAAACCCTTTTGATCGTGTATAAAGTTATTCTTATTTTTGTTCCATTTAAGATGAAAACGTTTAAGATGAAAATCAACAATTATCATCTCTATTATGCAAGCATCGTTTCATAAATCATTTTGAAATATATATAACAAGACTGCTGACAACTTGACGATTTGTTTTCTCAAAATAATAAAGTTGATTCAGAAATTTTCTTTCAAATTGAAAGTTTTTCTTATGCATAGTTTGACATAAGACGTTTATCAGAATATAAAATAAGATTTTTAATTTATAAATTTTTAATTTCTGGAATACATAAAAAAGATATAACAATTCTTACTTTTAGTATTGTCATTTATGAAACAAATAACTAATCATCATCATTATCATTCTTTAAACTGAGATGGATTCACATGGTTATTTTACGGGAAAGATCGTTAAATTTCAGATAATTTTATTAACACTGACATTGTCTAACTGTTTGTTCTCTCGAACACCTCGACTTCATCTAGTTGTGGGTCGAGCAACTTGCGTTGTTTTGGATTCCCAGAAAAACAAATCTTATTATTGTGTATTTGGTTTGAAAGTTGATTACTAGACAGATAATTTCTATTTATGTGATATATATATATATATATATATATATATATATATACCTATAAGTGAAGTCATTTTAACACAATAAATATCTGTTAATACATTTTATTTAGATTGAAAGGCTTACTCGTGAACTACGTGAATCTGAGCAACGAAGAACTGATCAAGAAGCATTAGCTGCAAGTTTAGAACAAAGATATTTAATGGCTCAGCGTGAATTGAACTCAGCTCAAGATATGACTGATAAATTACGCGCTGAACTAGCTTTCAAATCAACACAATTCAAACAGGTAAGGATTCCAGTTATTTTTTCACCCATTGAAGTTCTTAAAAAGGCATTTATCTATTAAGGTTGTCTAATTTATTTACTAAATACTTCCTGTATAAAATAGAAGCTCAATCGATATATTACATGTAACACACAACATGGGAGTTTATTATGTAACAAATAAGTAAGAAAACACATGCAATTATGAATCACATCATCTGTGTTTTAATATGATTGAAATTTCTCAGAAAACTGATATCCTATTCAAATGACAGATGAACTGTAATGTCTTACAGTTGATTAATAATATTTGTACATAAACAAAGTATAAAACTAATAAATAAATCTATCACTTTTTTTTGAGTATCTGGAAAATTATCATCATAATTATATTTTATGTAAACGGATAGATTTTCAATAATATGATTGATTATCGAACGGCTTTAATAATTTTTCTGTTTTATCCAATCAAAATTTGCATAGATTATGGTAATTTGCCTGAACATTTTATGATATGCATAATGCTCTATAAAACAAAATTTAAGCGAATTGTTGAATTAATTTTATTTAACACAAAAATACAAATATCTTATTAAACCATACATGTCCAAACAAAAAATAAACATATATTCAAACAAATTGATTTTATTAAACAATTTTCTTACAGTTTTAGTAAATTAAATGATATTTGATTGAATGTTGCATAGTTAATAGGTTAAACAATTAGAAGTATTCTAGTTTTTTTACTTACTTACTTACTTAAGCCTGTTACCCCCAATGGAGCATAGGTCGACAACCAGTTTTCTCCAACCAACTCTATCCTGGGCCTCCCTTTCCAGTTCTGACCAATTTTCGTACATTCTTCTCATATCTGTCTACAATGCTCGGCGTAATGTATTCTTCATTGTTCTTTTCTTGTGGCCTTGAGGATTCCAAATGAGGACTTGTTTTGCGATGCATTTGGGTGCTTTCCGCAATGTGTGTCCTATCCACTTCCACCGCTTCTTCCTGATTTCCTCCTACACTGGAATCTGGTTTGTTCTCTCCCACATTACGTTGTTGCTGATGGTGTCTGGTCAACGGATCTGAAGTGTTTCGCGTAGACAACTGTTAATAAATACTTGTATCTTCTGGATGATGACTTTCGTGGTTCGCCAAGTTTCCGTTCCATATAATATAACTGTCTTGACGTGTGTGTATTGAAAATTATGACTTTGGTGTTGGTTGACAGTTGTTTCGAGTTCCAGATATTTTTCAATCGTAGAAATGCAGCCATTGCTTTGCCAATCCACGCCCTCACATCTGCATCGGATCCACCTTTCTCGTCGATGATGCTGCCCAGATATGTAAAGGTGTTAACGTCCTCCAAAGACTCTCCATCAGAGTGATTTGTTTGGCGCATGTTGTACTGTTGTGCTGTTGTGTATATCATATGCTATGCTGCTTTATAGAGCTGAAGGTTTGCTATGAGACCAAAGGTTTGCTCTGAACACTATGGATGGCTTGGAATTGCTTTGGCAAGTATTGCTAACACTCCATATACAAAAGTGGTTGTTTTGCAGTATTCTCTAGGGCCATTGTCACTGGGGCACTTTATTGCATATCACCGTTGCTAATAATAGTGAGTTTGACAGTCATGTAAGCTGGACTGGTCGAACTGACCTGTTCATACGGCGCATATTAATTGACGCGATCATGAATCGGAAATAATTACTATATATGTACTAGTGTATATAAATGGTGTGAATGGTCCACCAGGGTGTCAGATATCTGTGTGGCTGCATCACGGGATTGAGCCGAACTGTTCACGTTGAAATGATAACACCGAGGCAGCCTCCTTGGTTCCCCTGAAAACCAGTGTAAAATTACCCTCACCAACAGAGGGTTAATTTATTTAAGATAATAAGTGACTTATGTCTACCTATCAGTTCTGTTTGAACTGAGCTGAATATTGTTTTGATCATGCCTTTTTTTGGCCTTGACGGTTTTCTGAAGATAAACTTGTACACAATCAACAAGAAAATAGAGACATCAACTGTTAATAAGGGAACTTTCTTCCCATAGTCAGAAATGAAAGAATATATAGCTAGTGATGAAGTGAGAACCTTTAAATTTCGACAAAAGTTAACTAGCGAGAAAATACTGATTACAACACCCGAAGAATCTGTGTTCGATTTGGTATATGAGCTACTAAATGTTTATTATCGATGGACTCATAGTTAGGGTGAACCGTTATATCATAATTCATGAGTATCCTTTTCTGAAAACTAAAAATTAATTAGTTGTTTAAACCTGATTACATAATATTTGATTTGTTCACTCAAGGAATTACTGCGATTAGTTTTGTATTTTTCAATATTCAAAATAATACTATGTATATATATATATATATATTTTATTTTCTTTCAGAAAAAAGTTTTGATCAACACATATATATATGCTTGCTTTCTTTCTAATCATTGATAATACACTAAGTATGTTATAGTCATAAAATGAGAAAAACAATGTCAACATAATTTCCTTGTTTGTGACAATTCTATCGAAAACCGATCAATGCTCTAGTCAAAATCACACGCAGTATATATATATATATATATATATATATATATATATATATATATATGAGATGAACAATCAATGACGACTGATTAGACAATTGGATAAAAATAGAAATGTGCAAATTTTGTATTCGAATCAAATGGTTATGCATTTTAAGTGATTGGTTTTCAGTTCATCCATAACTTTTGTTCAGATGGATGATAGCTAAAATCAAAAATTAGAAATTAAAATAAAACATTTTAACCTAGAGTACTTATTAAGTCGCTTAAGCCAGTGTTGCATCTCGGATAACTAAGCGTGAACAATGAGTTGATGGATTAAATAGATATGGTCCAATGTTATTCATTTGCTCAAAAAATGTGACTCCTTTTATTTTCCTCCTAATTTACTGAAATAAATAGATCAGATGGTTGATAAATAGCTTAAGTATCATGAGAATGAATTTCAGTAAATTTTGATAAGTTCAATTATAAAGCACAATTCTCATTGTTTACCTATACATCGATCCATATTGTTCGACCATTCGTTTCTCTTATTACTGTGAACTAGAGTTATCAATCTGATTTGCATCAATTGATCTCAATTGTTTGGAACATTTTACAACAGTAAATAATTTCACTTCTTAAAAAGTATTGGTCATTTAACAAATCCACTGTTAGTCTTATTATTTCATTGATAATCTGGCGCATACTTTCAGCTGAGTAGTTTATTTCCATACCTTTTTTCTTAAAAAATAACACTCAATTTTTCTCAAAATAACTTGCATAAATGAATATATTTATTTCAGCGTCATGATAACAAGTGAATGACATAGAATTTTCTAAACTGGTGTAGTTGACTAGTCTACATTTTATTGTAGCAGTGCACTTTGTTCTTGTAGTTTACTTATTCGATAAAGTACAAAATCTGAATACATTGAACATATAAACTAAGTTTTGTCGTTACAGTTTTCTTCATTCAGTTAAGTAAATAATTTATTAGCTAACTAAGCACTTGAATGCTGTTTAACTTTGTCAACTAGTTGATCACAGTGAATTAACTATGTTATATTATGTATGATCCAAAAGTAAACATAACAAACGGAAATCTTCTTTGCATGACAATTCAGAAGATATTATTGACAAATGAATACTAAGTACAAGAAATTAGATTGAATGTTCGGGTTATAATAAAGTGAATATAATTGGTGATTACTACTGTTGAACTGTGAATATATGACTCTGTTTTGCCAAAGATACAATTTAGTCTATGCACATTTTAAACAGAATGTATTACCTAGTGGTAAACTCAAATAATAAATTACATAGTGGACTATCGAATCTTGACTTACACATCAAAAGATGTAATCTTAACAAACCTTCTACCTTGAAGATAGACATGTACAAATTAAGAATTTACTTCAGTCATTTTATGATTGATTGAGATTATTCTTTTTGAAATAAAGATACGCCTCAAAGTGTTTAAATGTTATTAAGTTTTGTGGGTAAACAGCCTTCATTTTTTAGACGTTCAGGCTTTTTTTTATCATCAGTGTTGTAGTTCCTTCATTTTTTTGGTATTTTTATTTACTGTATTATTATCATATTGGTGTGTGATTATGACAACTTTCAACTAGACTCTTTCGTTTAAGTAATATAAACCCATTTTTTTTTAATAATTGCATGTTGTAAGCAGCTGACGAGAATCAAGCAAAATAAAATGAATTGATGTTATTCTGCTCAAACGTTTAAACCTAATCATTCTCTTCAACATGATAGATTGGACTATATGTATTAAATTTTTTTTCTATTTTTGTTTAACACTGTTTTTTGGGTTCATTTAATGAAGTTACAAATAAATTATGAACTATAATATAATACAAGTTAGGTAATTCAAACTAAGAGCTTGTAAGTAATGAATAATCCGGAATTAAATTCTTTATTTCTATTGAATATTTTTCCAATTTAGCAAGAAGAAAAAGTTCGAACACTTCAAATTAAATTAGATACTGTAGAAGATGATCTGTTACAGAGTAGATCATTTTCAAATCGTTTCTTAAACTAAATCATTGAGAAGTAAATACATTCATGATGAAGTTGACATTGATGCTGAAGATGGTGATGATGATGGCGATGGCAATGATGATGATGATGATGATGATGAGGATGTTGTAGTTAGAATTGATGACAATGAAGAAAATGTTTGCTCTGATGAAAGTAATCCTGAATTATTGAATAAACAAACATCAGGAGAGGAAACAGAACAAGAGACTGATTCATTCACTACTAGTCAAGAGAATAAACATGTTCAAAAATTTAAATCTGTTAGATCTGGATTAAGAGGGAACTATTTTACTCGATATATCTCTCAACTAGAATGGAATTCCTATGAAGATCGTGTGAAAGAATTAGTAAATGAAATTGCAGAAGTTAGACAAGAATTGACACGTGCTAAAGAAAGAGAAATTATCAATGAAGAACATATAACTCGTTTATCAGGCACAGTAAGTCTATACTATTGATAAATAAAAATTCTTTTGTATTTTGATTCGATTATGTTAAGATGTATGAAAAAAATGTGTTTTTTAATCTTTTTTTTTTAACTTTTCAATAAATTTGACTTGATAAAATGTGTACTTCATTTTAAACTGAACATATGGGCAAGATAAACACATCTTAGGAGAAAGCCTTTAACTGAATATAGGTTTTTTTTTAGTAAATTACCTCACATGGATGAAAGCAATTTTCAATTTTTGGGAAAAACAGAATTCGCTGCTAGAAAATGAAATATCAATTGGATCGGGAGTTTCTTCATTCGTTTACAAAATCCACACAGAAAAAAATTCTCACTTCTTTCTTTTTTTTCAGATAAGCGCTGCTGTAGATATTTTCCGGTTACGTTTCTAACTAATTGTCTAATTCTATGATATGACAGTGTTCATGTCTGATATATATATATATATATATATGTTATAATGCTACGTAGCTATTTAAATCCTACCGACGTCTGCATTCAAATATTCCAATACGACCCAAATACTATTCCCAAATCTCCTATATATCAGAACGCAACACCGTTGGATGAAGTTGTTTAATGGGTCGCGTACAGAAGAGAGTTAGGCAGGAAGAAACGGAATCCAAAGCTTTACAGATACTGCGTATTTATACGTTTAGGTCGAATAGGAAAGAGCATCGAAGTCTCCGGCATTGACAGTTTACGACGACCAATAGGAAAGAACTTTCGAAATGACATCGACAGTCCGGATGACCAATCAGAGACAAGATTGAAGTATTTGACTTTGACAGTTAAAACGACCATATTTTCGACCAATAGGATTATACTTCCAAAAGTAGTACTCTTAGGATATTTGGTGAATATCCTAACAATATATATAATAAATATAATTATTTACATATATAATCGCTTTACATTGGTGTCTACAAACACTATTTTGTAGAATATAGAAATATGAATAAGAATTAGGGATTACTTAGTTTTTGATAAGATTTTTATTTAAAAATGTTTATAAAAAAATAATAAATTGAAATTATTCTCTCATTTATTATTATTTAAGGTTGATAAATTGTTACAAGAATCCAATGAACGTTTACAAAATCATTTACAAGAAAGAATGTCAGCTATAGAACAAAAACAAGATCTTACTAATCAAATTGAACAAACAAAACGAGCATTAGATACAGCTATAAAAGAACGTGAAGCAAATATAACCGAATCATTGTTATTAAGACAGAAATTGTCTGAATTAGCTGCAGCTTATCGTCATTCACAAGTTCAACTTGCAGCTGCACATACATCAACTACTGCAGTACAAGCTGCTATTATAGCATTAGCAAAAGCATCTGCTGAGAAAGTTAAATTGGAACAATGTTCACAACAGCACAATATAGTTGCCTCTATGCCTAATCCAGGTAAAATATTGTGTGCAGATGTATTGTCTAAACTGAGATCAATGGTGTGGTGTTGAGTTTACTTTAATTTGCTGCGTTAAATATTTTTTCTCTGGAAAGTGTTTCTTAACAATGCATTCACATCTGATGGGGTAAAATAATGATATCAACAATAATCAATCAGTCATTGTTAGACCAACATTAGAAACCTGGAAGCACTGAAGGACGGCCGTTTCTTCCTGGTATGGGACTTATCAACAGTGCACATCCACGACTCATACACCTCACAGGATTCGAAGCCCATGGACCTTCGAATCCTGTGAGGTGAATGAGTCGTGGATGTGCACTGCTTGATAAGTCCCATACCAGGAAGAAACGGCCGTCCTTCTGTGCTTCCAGGTTTCTAATGGTGGTCTAACAATGATTGATTGATGATTTCAAATGTATAAAAACACAAATCTCCAAAACTCTGCCCCAAGATATCAAGAATGTCAGTAAAAATAGGATATACTCAATCATAAAACAACCTATACATCATATCAGTTGATCAAAAACATTAGTCTACTATCTAACTGTTCGTAAATTGAAGTTCCTCAATATTTGAATTTTCACGAGAATTTTCAAGAAGATTACTGTAGTTTGCTTGTATTATGATTTGTTGAAATATTAAAATGTGATATTTACATTGACTGAAATAATTTCGATAACTAATGCATCATACGAGCTATTTTGTCACTTACCAGAACAAGTATATTTTGATCAGAACTTAACTGTTTGTTTTGAATGATACCCGGTTTTATTCAGCTTAACAGAAATTATTCAGACTGAACTACTGTTTAAAATTAGATTAGCTCGATACAGTTGGTTCTCCAATCTACGGAGAGAATCTTTCACATTACTTATGCTTGACTCATTTTCTGACAAATCATGTTTAATTTTCCACAAAATACTCGAACAAGCTGTAATTCAACTGTTAAAGATTGTGATGTTAATTATTTATACGACACAGATATAAAGCTCAACTGAACACCATTTCTATGATTATTGCTGAGAGTAAAGCACAATCAGTTTTTATATCAATAATAATGAAATAGTCTGTCATAGATTTTAATAATTATAATTGAATGATGATCTTAAATGGGAAGTCGGAAACCTAATTAACTTGAAACATTTATAGCTTTCTGTAAGAGTGCATTCCACATTATATTTAAATATAAACTTGTTTTTAGGTAACTTTGGGTAATCGTTTCTAAGAACATACGAGGAAACGAAGAAAGTACCCTATTATTGAAATAAAAATGTCATCATATGAAATATCGTTCTTCAAGAAACAAGGCCTGTAATCAAAGCCTTCTGAAATTCTAAGTTTCGTTAAGGAACATAGCTCTAAATTTCACACATTCTGTAGTTTTTTTTTTTGGTTATCACTGCATTAAACTGGCTCGTTATTTATTCAGAACAAATGGTAGTATTACTGATCAGGTCCTTGACTCATTAGCTCTTTGTGGGAAGTATGCTATGAATATCTGCATAAATTCTCTTATATTTTGTATACCAATCAGGTAGGCAACTGTTATTACTAAGGTATATGTTTTACAGAAATAGTTAAGGCCAGTGTACAATCAGCAAACTGCCTTGATGATTCGACTGGTAAGAATACGGAAACAGTGATGAATCGATTAACTGGGTTTAAAAATGAAATATATGTATTTCCATATAGATGAGAGTCATTCAATATATCAGTAATTAGTAGAAAAGTACTTAAAGCAAATAAATTTGTAGGCTGTAACATGCATCGAATCATACGTCATGTGCGTAAACATAACGAAATATACAAAGCACTAAGAATTAAGATAACACTTTCTATGTCTATCAGTCCAATGTATTGAATCGAATGCCTACTTAGTTTGAACATACAAGAACCTGTGTGTAGGTAGACAAAGCCACTGTTAGTCTCTATGACCTAGAGAAACGATAACAGTATGCGTATGGATTATGCACACAATTGGGTTTTACTCATGTTTTGAAAACTTTAAATAATTTTCTTTCAATAAATGAGGGTGAATTCACAAAGTTAGTTGATTTCAATAAATTTACTGATTCCTGATTGACCTGAGTACCAAGCTTCCAAATTCAAACTTCATTATTTGCCTTAATCTAATTTTATTTCTGTAAAATATAATTCGAACATCTTTTCTTTTTTTTTTTAAATTTTATTCTTAGCATGTCCTTCAAGTGTCATGGAACAATATGGAATGGATCAAAGTAATCCAATTGATTTAATTTCAAAATTGATCAATAATCCATGGATCTATTCACAAGCTAATAATAATTCAGTAGGTGTTTAGTTTTTCAAATTATTTGAATATGTACAAGTCAAACAGTGATATATATATATTATATATATATATATATATTCAAATTAAATGACGTAAATTGGAAAGAAACAAATTGCACTATCTGCAAGCATGTACAAGAAAATGATCGCATTGAAACTAATAATCTAACAAACAAGCAGTAACTAGCGGAGAAAAATGGGTGAGGTTGCGCGAAATCCCTAGAACGATCAGAGTTAGACATTAACATCGTTGATGACCGGCCCAGTGGTCTACTGGTTAGGCGTTCGCACACAATACCGAAGGTCCAGGATTCGAATCCTGCGAGGCGCAGGAGTCGTGGATGAGCACTGCTGATGGGTCACATACCAGGACGAAATGGCCTTCCAGTGCTTCCAGGTTACGAATGGT
The DNA here is from genome assembly GCA_944470395.2 of Schistosoma turkestanicum. NCBI lineage: Eukaryota > Metazoa > Platyhelminthes > Trematoda > Strigeidida > Schistosomatidae > Schistosoma > Schistosoma turkestanicum. The sequence continues at coordinate 31,279,872 of OX103973.1, forward strand.
GGTCTAACAATGGCTGATTGATGATTTGAAATGTGTAAAAACACTAATCTCCATAACTCTAATTGAAAACAAAATTTTATCAGTGATGACGTGATAACACACTAAATTCAAATAACTTACATAATTGTTCAAAAAAATCGATCGTATACAGTTTTTAGGCTGGTGAGGTATAATCTATAATTTTTAGATTATACCTCACCAGCCTAAAAACTGTATACGATCGATTTTTTTGAACAATTATGTAAGTTATTTGAATTTAGTGTGTTATCACGTCATCACTGATAAAATTTTGTTTTCAATTAGAGTTATGGAGATTAGTGTTTTTACACATTTCAAATCATCAATCAGCCATTGTTAGACCACCATTCGTAACCTGGAAGCACTGGAAGGCCATTTCGTCCTGGTATGTGACCCATCAGCAGTGCGCATCCACGACTCCTGCGCCTCGCAGGATTCGAACCCAGGACCTACGGCAATGTGCGCGAACGCCTAACCATTAAACCACTGGGCCGGTTTCGAACTATGTTAATGTCTAACTCTGATTGATCTAGGGACTTTGCGCGACCTCACCCAATTTTCTTCGGTAGTTACTGCTTGTTTGTTAGATTATTAGTTTCAATGCGATCATTTTCTTTTACATGCTTGCAGATAGTGCAAATTTGTTCTTTCCAATTTACATCATTTAATTTGAATATATATATATATATATATCACTGTTTGACTTGTACATATTCAAATAATTTGAAATACTAAACACCTACTGAATTATTATTAGCTTGTGAATAGATCCATGGATTATTGATCAATTTTGAAATTAAATCAATTGGATTATTTTGATCCATTCCATATTGTTCCATGACACTTGAAGGACATGCTAAGAATAAAATTTAAAAAAAAAAAAGAAAGGATGTTCGAATTATATTTTACAGAAATAAAATTAGATCAAGGCCATTGAAAATCAAAATAATGAAGTTTGAATTTTGGAAGCTTGGTACTCAGGTCAATCAGGAATCAGTAAATTTATTGAAATCAACTAACTTTGTGAATTCACCCTCATTTATTGAAAGAAAATTATTTAAAGTTTTCAAAACATGAGTAAAACCCAATTGTGTGCATAATCCATACGCATACTGTTATCGTTTCTCTAGGTCATAGAGACTAACAGTGGCTTTGTCTACCTACACACAGGTTCTTGTATGTTCAAACTAAGTAGGCATTCGATTCAATACATTGGACCGATAGACATAGAAAGTGTTATCTTAATTCTTAGTGCTTTGTATATTTCGTTATGTTTACGCACATGACGTATGATTCGATGCATGTTACAGCCTACAAATTTATTTGCTTTAAGTACTTTTCTACTAATTACTGATATATTGAATGACTCTCATCTATATGGAAATAACATATTTTCATTTTTAAACCCAGTTAATCGATTCATCACTGTTTCCGTATTCTTACCAGTCGAATCATCAAGGCAGTTTGCTGATTGTACACTTGCCTTAACTATTTTCTGTAAAACATATACCTTAGTATAAACAGTTGCCTACCTGATTGGTATACAAAATATAAGAGAATTTATGCAGATATTCATAGCATACTTCCCACAAAGAGCTAATGAGTCAAGGACCTGATCAGTAATACTACCATTTGTTCTGAATAAATAACGAGCCAGTTTAATGCAGTGATAACCAAAAAAAAAACTACAGAATGTGTGAAATTAGAGCTATGTTCCTTAACGAAACTTAGAATTTCAGAAGGCTTTTGATTACAGGCCTTGTTTCTTGAAGAACGATATTTTCATATGATGACATTTTATTTCAATAATAGGGTACTTTCTTCGTTTCCTCGTATGTTCTTAGAAACGATTACCCAAAGTTACCTAAAAACAAGTTTATATTTAAATATAATGTGGAATGCACTCTTACAGAAAGCTATAAATGTTTCAAGTTAATTAGGTTTCCGACTTCCCATTTAAGATCATCATTCAATTATAATTATTAAAATCTATGACAGACTATTTCATTATTATTGATATAAAAACTGATTGTGCTTTACTCTCAGCAATAATCATAGAAATGGTGTTCAGTTGAGCTTTATATCTGTGTCGTATAAATAATTAACGTCACAATCTTTAACAGTTGAATTACAGCTTGTTAGAGTATTTTGTGGAAAATTAAACATGATTTGTCAGAAAATGAGTCAAGCATAAGTAATGTGAAAGATTCTCTCCGTAGATTGGAGAACCAACTGCATCGAGCTAATCTAATTTTAAACAGTAGTTCAGTCTGAATAATTTCTGTTAAGCTGAATAAAACCGTGTATCATTCAAAACAAACAGTTGAGTTCTGATCAAAATATACTTGTTCTGGTAGGTGACAAAATAGCTCGTATGATGCATTAGTTATCGAAATTATTTCAGTCAATGTAAATATCACATTTTAATATTTCAACAAATCATAATACAAGCAAACTACAGTAATCTTCTTGAAAATTCTCGTGAAAATTCAAATATTGAGGAACTTCAATTTACGAACAGTTAGATAGTAGACTAATGTTTTTGATCAACTGATATGATGTATAGGTTGTTTTATGATTGAGTATATCCTATTTTTTACTGACATTCTTGATATCTTGGGGCAGAGTTTTGGAGATTTGTGTTTTTATACATTTGAAATCATGAATCGATCAATGTTAGACCACACCATTAGAAACCTGGAAGCACAGAAGGACGGCCGTTTCCTCCTGATATGGGACTCATCCAGTGGCAGTGCTCATCCACGACTCCTGCACCTCACAGGATTCGAACCCAGGACCTTCGAATCCTGTGAGGTGTAGGAGTCGTGGATGTGCACTGCTGATGAGTCCCATACCAGGAAGAAACGGCCGTCCTTCTGTGCTTCCAGGTTTCTAATGGTGGTCTAACAATGATTGATTGATTATTCTTGATATCATTATTTTACCCTCACATCAGATGTGAATGCATTGTTAAGAAACACTTTCCAGAGAAAAAATATTTAACGCAGCAAATTAAAGTAAACTCAACACCACACCATTGATCTCAGTTTAGACAATACATCTGCACACAATATTTTACCTGGATTAGGCATAGAGGCAACTATATTGTGCTGTTGTGAACATTGTTCCAATTTAACTTTCTCAGCAGATGCTTTTGCTAATGCTATAATAGCAGCTTGTACTGCAGTAGTTGATGTATGTGCAGCTGCAAGTTGAACTTGTGAATGACGATAAGCTGCAGCTAATTCAGACAATTTCTGTCTTAATAACAATGATTCGGTTATATTTGCTTCACGTTCTTTTATAGCTGTATCTAATGCTCGTTTTGTTTGTTCAATTTGATTAGTAAGATCTTGTTTTTGTTCTATAGCTGACATTCTTTCTTGTAAATGATTTTGTAAACGTTCATTGGATTCTTGTAACAATTTATCAACCTTAAATAATAATAAATGAGAGAATAATTTCAATTTATTATTTTTTTATAAACATTTTTAAATAAAAATCTTATCAAAAACGAAGTAATCCCTAATTTTTATTCATATTTCTATATTCTACAAAATAGTGTTTGTAGACACCAATGTAAAGCGATTATATATGTAAATAATTATATTTATTATATATATTGTTAGGATATTCACCAAATATCCTAAGAGTACTACTTTTGGAAGTATAATCCTATTGGTCGAAAATATGGTCGTTTTAACTGTCAAAGTCAAATACTTCAATCTTGTCTCTGATTGGTCATCCGGACTGTCGATGTCATTTCGAAAGTTCTTTCCTATTGGTCGTCGTAAACTGTCAATGCCGGAGACTTCGATGCTCTTTCCTATTCGACCTAAACGTATAAATACGCAGTATCTGTAAAGCTTTGGATTCCGTTTCTTCCTGCCTAACTCTCTTCTGTACGCGACCCATTAAACAACTTCATCCAACGGTGTTGCGTTCTGATATATAGGAGATTTGGGAATAGTATTTGGGTCGTATTGGAATATTTGAATGCAGACGTCGGTAGGATTTAAATAGCTACGTAGCATTATAACATATATATATATATATATATATATCAGACATGAACACTGTCATATCATAGAATTAGACAATTAGTTAGAAACGTAACCGGAAAATATCTACAGCAGCGCTTATCTGAAAAAAAAGAAAGAAGTGAGAATTTTTTTCTGTGTGGATTTTGTAAACGAATGAAGAAACTCCCGATCCAATTGATATTTCATTTTCTAGCAGCGAATTCTGTTTTTTCCCAAAAATTGAAAATTGCTTTCATCCATGTGAGGTAATTTACTAAAAAAAAACCTATATTCAGTTAAAGGCTTTCTCCTAAGATGTGTTTATCTTGCCCATATGTTCAGTTTAAAATGAAGTACACATTTTATCAAGTCAAATTTATTGAAAAGTTAAAAAAAAAAGATTAAAAAACACATTTTTTTCATACATCTTAACATAATCGAATCAAAATACAAAAGAATTTTTATTTATCAATAGTATAGACTTACTGTGCCTGATAAACGAGTTATATGTTCTTCATTGATAATTTCTCTTTCTTTAGCACGTGTCAATTCTTGTCTAACTTCTGCAATTTCATTTACTAATTCTTTCACACGATCTTCATAGGAATTCCATTCTAGTTGAGAGATATATCGAGTAAAATAGTTCCCTCTTAATCCAGATCTAACAGATTTAAATTTTTGAACATGTTTATTCTCTTGACTAGTAGTGAATGAATCAGTCTCTTGTTCTGTTTCCTCTCCTGATGTTTGTTTATTCAATAATTCAGGATTACTTTCATCAGAGCAAACATTTTCTTCATTGTCATCAATTCTAACTACAACATCCTCACCATCATCATCATCATCATTGCCATCGCCATCATCATCACCATCTTCAGCATCAATGTCAACTTCATCATGAATGTATTTACTTCTCAATGATTTAGTTAAGAAACGATTTGAAAATGATCTACTCTGTAACAGATCATCTTCTACAGTATCTAATTTAATTTGAAGTGTTCGAACTTTTTCTTCTTGCTAAATTGGAAAAATATTCAATAGAAATAAAGAATTTAATTCCGGATTATTCATTACTTACAAGCTCTTAGTTTGAATTACCTAACTTGTATTATATTATAGTTCATAATTTATTTGTAACTTCATTAAATGAACCCAAAAAACAGTGTTAAACAAAAATAGAAAAAAATTTAATACATATAGTCCAATCTATCATGTTGAAGAGAATGATTAGGTTTAAACGTTTGAGCAGAATAACATCAATTCATTTTATTTTGCTTGATTCTCGTCAGCTGCTTACAACATGCAATTATTAAAAAAAAATGGGTTTATATTACTTAAACGAAAGAGTCTAGTTGAAAGTTGTCATAATCACACACCAATATGATAATAATACAGTAAATAAAAATACCAAAAAATGAAGGAACATTCTACAACACTGATGATAAAAAAAAGCCTGAACGTCTAAAAAATGAAGGCTGTTTACCCACAAAACTTAATAACATTTAAACACTTTGAGGCGTATCTTTATTTCAAAAAGAATAATCTCAATCAATCATAAAATGACTGAAGTAAATTCTTAATTTGTACATGTCTATCTTCAAGGTAGAAGGTTTGTTAAGATTACATCTTTTGATGTGTAAGTCAAGATTCGATAGTCACTATGTAATTTATTATTTGAGTTTACCACTAGGTAATACATTCTGTTTAAATGTGCATAGACTAAATTGTATCTTTGGCAAAACAGAGTCATATATTCACAGTTCAACAGTAGTAATCACCAATTATATTCACTTTATTATAACCCGAACATTCAATCTAATTTCTTGTACTTAGTATTCATTTGTCAATAATATCTTCTGAATTGTCATGCAAAGAAGATTTCCGTTTGTTATGTTTACTTTTGGATCATACATAATATAACATAGAATTAATTCACTGTGATCAAGTAGTTGACAAAGTTAAACAGCATTCAAGTGCTTAGTTAGCTAATAAATTATTTACTTAACTGAATGAAGAAAACTGTAACGACAAAACTTAGTTTATATGTTCAATGTATTCAGATTTTGTACTTTATCGAATAAGTAAACTACAAGAACAAAGTGCACTGCTACAATAAAATGTAGACTAGTCAACTACACCAGTTTAGAAAATTCTATGTCATTCACTTGTTATCATGACGCTGAAATAAATATATTCATTTATGCAAGTTATTTTGAGAAAAATTGAGTGTTATTTTTTAAGAAAAAAGGTATGGAAATAAACTACTCAGCTGAAAGTATGCGCCAGATTATCAATGAAATAATAAGACTAACAGTGGATTTGTTAAATGACCAATACTTTTTAAGAAGTGAAATTATTTACTGTTGTAAAATGTTCCAAACAATTGAGATCAATTGATGCAAATCAGATTGATAACTCTAGTTCACAGTAATAAGAGAAACGAATGGTCGAACAATATGGATCGATGTATAGGTAAACAATGAGAATTGTGCTTTATAATTGAACTTATCAAAATTTACTGAAATTCATTCTCATGATACTTAAGCTATTTATCAACCATCTGATCTATTTATTTCAGTAAATTAGGAGGAAAATAAAAGGAGTCACATTTTTTGAGCAAATGAATAACATTGGACCATATCTATTTAATCCATCAACTCATTGTTCACGCTTAGTTATCCGAGATGCAACACTGGCTTAAGCGACTTAATAAGTACTCTAGGTTAAAATGTTTTATTTTAATTTCTAATTTTTGATTTTAGCTATCATCCATCTGAACAAAAGTTATGGATGAACTGAAAACCAATCACTTAAAATGCATAACCATTTGATTCGAATACAAAATTTGCACATTATCAGTCGTCATTGATTGTTCATCTCATATATATATATATATATATATATATATATATATATATATATATATATATATATATATATATATATATACTGCGTGTGATTTTGACTAGAGCATTGATCGGTTTTCGATAGAATTGTCACAAACAAGGAAATTATGTTGACATTGTTTTTCTCATTTTATGACTATAACATACTTAGTGTATTATCAATGATTAGAAAGAAAGCAAGCATATATATATGTGTTGATCAAAACTTTTTTCTGAAAGAAAATAAAATATATATATATATATATACATAGTATTATTTTGAATATTGAAAAATACAAAACTAATCGCAGTAATTCCTTGAGTGAACAAATCAAATATTATGTAATCAGGTTTAAACAACTAATTAATTTTTAGTTTTCAGAAAAGGATACTCATGAATTATGATATAACGGTTCACCCTAACTATGAGTCCATCGATAATAAACATTTAGTAGCTCATATACCAAATCGAACACAGATTCTTCGGGTGTTGTAATCAGTATTTTCTCGCTAGTTAACTTTTGTCGAAATTTAAAGGTTCTCACTTCATCACTAGCTATATATTCTTTCATTTCTGACTTTGGGAAGAAAGTTCCCTTATTAACAGTTGATGTCTCTATTTTCTTGTTGATTGTGTACAAGTTTATCTTCAGAAAACCGTCAAGGCCAAAAAAAGGCATGATCAAAACAATATTCAGCTCAGTTCAAACAGAACTGATAGGTAGACATAAGTCACTTATTATCTTAAATAAATTAACCCTCTGTTGGTGAGGGTAATTTTACACTGGTTTTCAGGGGAACCAAGGAGGCTGCCTCGGTGTTATCATTTCAACGTGAACAGTTCGGCTCAATCCCGTGATGCAGCCACACAGATATCTGACACCCTGGTGGACCATTCACACCATTTATATACACTAGTACATATATAGTAATTATTTCCGATTCATGATCGCGTCAATTAATATGCGCCGTATGAACAGGTCAGTTCGACCAGTCCAGCTTACATGACTGTCAAACTCACTATTATTAGCAACGGTGATATGCAATAAAGTGCCCCAGTGACAATGGCCCTAGAGAATACTGCAAAACAACCACTTTTGTATATGGAGTGTTAGCAATACTTGCCAAAGCAATTCCAAGCCATCCATAGTGTTCAGAGCAAACCTTTGGTCTCATAGCAAACCTTCAGCTCTATAAAGCAGCATAGCATATGATATACACAACAGCACAACAGTACAACATGCGCCAAACAAATCACTCTGATGGAGAGTCTTTGGAGGACGTTAACACCTTTACATATCTGGGCAGCATCATCGACGAGAAAGGTGGATCCGATGCAGATGTGAGGGCGTGGATTGGCAAAGCAATGGCTGCATTTCTACAGTTGAAAAATATCTGGAACTCCAAACAACTTTCAACCAAAACCAAAATCAGGATTTTCAATACAAATGTCAAGACCGTTCTACTATATGGAGCGGAAACTTGGAGAACTACTAAAGTCATCATCCAGAAGATACAAGTATTTATTAACAGTTGTCTTCGCGAAACACTTCAGATCCGTTGACCAGACACCATCAGCAACAACGTAATGTGGGAGAGAACAAACCAGATTCCAGTGTAGGAGGAAATCAGGAAGAAGCGGTGGAAGTGGATAGGACACACATTGCGGAAAGCACCCAAATGCATCGCAAAACAAGTCCTCATTTGGAATCCTCAAGGCCACAAGAAAAGAACAATGAAGAATACATTACGCCGAGCATTGTAGACAGATATGAGAAGAATGTACGAAAATTGGTCAGAACTGGAAAGGGAGGCCCAGGATAGAGTTGGTTGGAGAAAACTGGTTGTCGACCTATGCTCCATTGGGGGTAACAGGCTTAAGTAAGTAAGTAAGTAAAAAAACTAGAATACTTCTAATTGTTTAACCTATTAACTATGCAACATTCAATCAAATATCATTTAATTTACTAAAACTGTAAGAAAATTGTTTAATAAAATCAATTTGTTTGAATATATGTTTATTTTTTGTTTGGACATGTATGGTTTAATAAGATATTTGTATTTTTGTGTTAAATAAAATTAATTCAACAATTCGCTTAAATTTTGTTTTATAGAGCATTATGCATATCATAAAATGTTCAGGCAAATTACCATAATCTATGCAAATTTTGATTGGATAAAACAGAAAAATTATTAAAGCCGTTCGATAATCAATCATATTATTGAAAATCTATCCGTTTACATAAAATATAATTATGATGATAATTTTCCAGATACTCAAAAAAAAAGTGATAGATTTATTTATTAGTTTTATACTTTGTTTATGTACAAATATTATTAATCAACTGTAAGACATTACAGTTTCATCTGTCATTTGAATAGGATATCAGTTTTCTGAGAAATTTCAATCATATTAAAACACAGATGATGTGATTCATAATTGCATGTGTTTTCTTACTTATTTGTTACATAATAAACTCCCATGTTGTGTGTTACATGTAATATATCGATTGAGCTTCTATTTTATACAGGAAGTATTTAGTAAATAAATTAGACAACCTTAATAGATAAATGCCTTTTTAAGAACTTCAATGGGTGAAAAAATAACTGGAATCCTTACCTGTTTGAATTGTGTTGATTTGAAAGCTAGTTCAGCGCGTAATTTATCAGTCATATCTTGAGCTGAGTTCAATTCACGCTGAGCCATTAAATATCTTTGTTCTAAACTTGCAGCTAATGCTTCTTGATCAGTTCTTCGTTGCTCAGATTCACGTAGTTCACGAGTAAGCCTTTCAATCTAAATAAAATGTATTAACAGATATTTATTGTGTTAAAATGACTTCACTTATAGGTATATATATATATATATATATATATATATATCACATAATAGAAATTATCTGTCTAGTAATCAACTTTCAAACCAAATACACAATAATAAGATTTGTTTTTCTGGGAATCCAAAACAACGCAAGTTGCTCGACCCACAACTAGATGAAGTCGAGGTGTTCGAGAGAACAAACAGTTAGACAATGTCAGTGTTAATAAAATTATCTGAAATTTAACGATCTTTCCCGTAAAATAACCATGTGAATCCATCTCAGTTTAAAGAATGATAATGATGATGATTAGTTATTTGTTTCATAAATGACAATACTAAAAGTAAGAATTGTTATATCTTTTTATGTATTCCAGAAATTAAAAATTTATAAATTAAAAATCTTATTTTATATTCTGATAAACGTCTTATGTCAAACTATGCATAAGAAAAACTTTCAATTTGAAAGAAAATTTCTGAATCAACTTTATTATTTTGAGAAAATAAATCGTCAAGTTGTCAGCAGTCTTGTTATATATATTTCAAAATGATTTATGAAACGATGCTTGCATAATAGAGATGATAATTGTTGATTTTCATCTTAAACGTTTTCATCTTAAATGGAACAAAAATAAGAATAACTTTATACACGATCAAAAGGGTTTTTGATCGAAAACCACTGAATTAATGTTACAAAAGATTAGTTTTACAGCTCCAGTAACGGTTATGATGTATGGTGAACGAAATAAACTCAGTGATCGAATTATATTTATGTTGGTCAAGGAAGTGTTCTTTATGTCCACAGTAAAAAAGTATGAGTGTTACACCTCTATAGTAGATAAAAAGATGTAACCTCCTATCGTTTTTTTTGAGTTGCCTTGTTAAGAGTCAAATATGATAAGACCTTCAAACATTGTATTCTTATTCCTGTTCATTAATAAATGTTGTACTGTATCATAAGGTTGAGGTGCAAAGTGATTACAAGAAGATAGTTAAATAAAAGTGACTGAATAATTCGCGAACTACCTAGTTCTTAAAAATAATTTCAGTTTATTATTCAAAATCATCTTTATCCGACATAAGTCACAAAAGTGAGGGATAAAAAAAACCAATTAGTGAAAGACTTTGACAGATGAATTGAGATTAGAATTGTTAAAGAAATAGATATTATGTCTCAAATATATATTATTTCTCAACCTTTAAACTTATTGAAATCTTTCGGATTACTTTTGATGGTGGATCAATTTCTGAAGCAGAGCGTCAGTGAAAGGATAATAATCAGTACACGGTTGTGAAAATTGTTGAGTTCCATTGAAATAATGAATTCATCAATGCTAGACCACCATTGGAAACCAAGAAGCACTGGATGGCTGTTTCATTCTCGACTACTGAACCGGCATCCCATTATGTTAATGTCTAACTAACGATATTGCGCGATTATCATCGATTGTGTTCGGTGGGTGACTGTTTTCTAATGACAAGCTTCGTGAATAAATTCTCGTACGCGCGCGAAGCTGAAGGTACCAGGCTTGACTCCTGCATGTGGACGTCGGGAATGCGCAGTGCTGATGAGTCCCATGCTGGTACGGGGTTTCTAATAGTGGTCTAACATTGATCAGTTTATGATATAATGTAACGATAATAACTCAGATCTTGAATTCTGACATCAAATCAATATAACACCTTAATGTCACGGCTATATAGTCTAATAGTAAACCAAAAGTAGTGAGTACCTAAATTAATAGATTCAGTTTCAGCCTTGAAGTACAATCTACCGAAATTGAATTGCGAGCTACTAGTGTATAGCAACATATAAACAGCTGTTAAATAAACTGTTCGTCTTGATTTTAACGTACTTTTAGTAGCTTGAAGTGTGAAATTCGTTAGCTAGATTTACTTGTTGATTTGCAGGCCGAGTATATGTCAAAACTTTATCCATCAAGCTGTTGAGTCCAGATGGTCACTCACTTATACTTCAAGTGTAAATCTCACTTTTATAGAGATTGTAATCCCTTATCATCGAGGTAAAGGATTGAAATATACATTTAAGTCTGTTTAATTACCATTTCGAGTTAGATGACAACGACAGTGAACAGATAAATTAGTTAATTTAAAAATTTTATAAATTTCCTATGAAAATTCAATGTATTTGAACTCGTTACTTGTTCATTAGCTCGATTTAATTCACTTTGTGCTAAACTCAGTGAATTTGAGCTTTCTTTTGATCGGCTTGTCAATTCAATCACTTGCCTCCGAGCTGCGAGTAATTCAGATGCCTGTAAAATAATATCAAATTAAATATAATGAATAGTTAAGATTATTCTTTAAATATTATGAATCTATTCTGCAGCCAATAGTGTTATGAATTAAGTTCTTTTTCAAAACTAATTCATGATAACAGGATACGGTATGTGTTTATAAAAGTCGTTCATATAATCAGGCAAAAACGTGCGTTGTACCAAATTTTTACACAGTCTATCACCAAAGAAATAGAGTACTGCTTATTCTGTTTGTCAAATCAGCAATAAAGTTTATAAACAATTATATTTTGTGTGATAAATTACTAAAGAGATCACATCAAAAATCTAATTCAAACAATAAGGCTGAAATTCTTTTAGAAATGATGACCCCACCTCGTTTTCTAATTCGAATTCCGGCACAACCTATACTTTCTGATTGGTTTTTATTGTATTTTTGTTCTCTAATTTGCTAATAGGTTTGAAGGTGATCTCTCGTATCTTGGTTATGGAAGTAGCATTAAATTTATTTGTATTGCTTTACTTGTTTTCGAATACCAAGTTCCTTGCAAATCATCTTCCTGTGTTAGCTGAGAGATGTTGATGTGTTGTAAGTGAATCGCCACCGTCAAATTCAAGAGAACCGATATATATATATATATATATATATATATATATATATATATATATATATAACATTATAAAGCCTGATGAGGATTTAACTGAAAACTATATCCTTCGCTTATATATGTTGTCCCATATCATTTATCATTTCTTGGTTTCGTTTGACTTTCAAGGTTGACTCACACAAATAATTTTGTTTCCATTTCTTTGAAAGTAATTATCCTACATCTAAACAGTTATTCGATTAGTATACTTGTTAGTGGTGGATAGATAAGCAACCATAAGTAGTATGATCCAGATAAGGTGTTTCTTCACCCTCTACACCAAGGCTAATATATAAATCTATAGTTAAACTACTGTTTGCACTACAATCTCAACCGATATCATTCTAAATCGCTGTTCATCCGAATGAATCCTGATCCATTGGTGGTATTCCTGTGATAAATCACATGGTATTGCTACTGTCAATGATTTATCAATCATTAGAGGTTATTATTTCCTAATAATAAAGGAAATTACTTTAGTTATAATATTATCAAGTAGTAGTCAAATGATCAGAAATATTTCAGTACTTAGAAAACCTGAAATTTTTTCATTTCCTTACATAAAATGCAACAGATAAGATTTTTCGTAAGATTTATAAAATGCATGTAGTATTTAATAGTTTTCACTGTTTGTTAGATAAGTAGTGGCAAGTGATGAGACATCAACTTGTATTTAATAATCATCATAAAGAAAAGGGAACTATTATAAACATAGTAACAATCGAATAGTTATATGTTTTGATTAATTCCACTGTAAAAATCATTTATACTCAAATTTCCAATGTAAACTTACACGTTGGTCAAGATTCTGTTGAAGTTCTTTAATTCTGTTTGCTGCTTCAATAGCAACTGCTGATGCTGATTCGTAGACCAGATTTGATAAAGGAATATTCGAGACTGGTGGCGATGATAATAATTCCGAATTTTTACTTATTCCGACTGATCCTTGTGATAATGGAGTAGTTTCTAATTAGAAAATTAAATGTAGTGATTATATTTTAGCGAGTATGAAACAACAATTTTTAATATATTACTAAAAGCTGAAAATGAGGAAAGTTAGGATGTTAAAGTACGGCAAAGTGCTCGTAGTTAGACAATCATTGGAAAACAGCAAGCATAGAACAGCTATTTCGTTCTAGTTATGAAGCAACTCATCGGGAATCGAACTCAGGGCCAATAATTTCTTGACATTTAAATCACTGATCTGGCATCCCTCTGGCCCATAGGATTGAATTTAGACACATTATGAAAATCCAACAATCTCCATAAATCTGTGTAATGACAGTAACTAACTGTTGGATTAGATCATTACTTACTATTGATTAGCCTATATTTAATTGAGCATTAAATTTTCGATTATGTAATCGGTTATTTCCCGTATATTGATGATTACATCAAACAAAAAAAATACTGATTTCACTTTTGTAAATTTGAACTATTGACCTCATAATTTTTATCCATAGATTATAAACATTTAATGTCAGATAATTTTCAAAAAAAAAACTAAATATCCAATTTATTGTTTATGTTTATTCAACTGCAATTATTTTGTTTTTTTAGTTGAATAACATTTGTTACAATGAAAAGCTTGTTTAAAGGAGAGATGAATTTCACCCAGTGCAAATCGATAAGCTATGTTTTGGTAAATGGTAAATGTGAATAACTACTACTGTGAAGAGGTTGATGAACAGTTAAAATTTATACTCCTCTCTATAGAATGCTCATTATAGAAAATAAGCTTTTGTTTTACTTATTTATCTGATTAACAAAATAAATAATTTGTAAACAAGTTATCATTGTTTCCACACTTTTGTGCTTGGACAACTTCACACTGTAGACTAAAACTATTTGATTGTATTTTGGATAAAAAGGTTGTTTTTAGTGGTTTTTTTATTTGCCTCATTTAAAATACCTTTATGAAAATCTGGTTTCTCAACTATCTTATAGTTGTTACATAACATCATCATTATATATTACTCATAGCTGTAATCTCATATTATCTATCAATAGCATATGATTAAAGTCTTTGTCATGTTCATTTACAACTTATGTCGTACAATTTTTATCCAATAATCTATGCAGATTGTAGCATTCAAAAAAAAACCGCATCATGATAACACAGTCGCATTCTTTGTATTTTATAAATACGAATTAAATCAACCCTTGAATTATTAGTATACTGCGTGTTTGTTTTGTTGGCTGAATCAGTTAATGAAACCGCTACTCATTTAGGTTACATCTAGGATACCTGATAGAATAGAGAAAAGTTACGAAGAAAACAGTATCAATCAAAAAAATAAAATATTTCTTTTCACTTTATTCAAGTTTACCTTCAATAGAGAATTTTTGAACTTGATCAGAATTATTCATTACATCTGTATTATTATTCTTAATGAAATCATAGTCAACTTGTGTTTGACTAGATATCATTGTTTGATTTACATTATTATTATTATTAGACATATTTACAGTAGAATTCTTGTTTATTGTTGAACGTTTTAATTCAAATAATTCATTCTCTAAATCAATCACTTTATTTTGTGATACTCTTAAACGATTATGAACTTTTTCATCTAAAACTTTATGATGTTCAAATAAAGATTTCAATGCTTTTAAAACTTCTGCTTCTGAACCTAATCCTGCTAATGAAGGACTTGTTGATGCTGGAGTTGTTGTATTCATGGCATAATTCGATGAAGAATTTAAAGTATCCATTTCAGAGCATACGGTTTCATTATCTGTGCCAATTGGAATCAATGAATTTGTACTACTGCTACTACTCATTGTTGTTAATGTATGTCGTTTGACCACGGTCATTCTAAGTGATCTTTCATGACGAGCTACTAAATTTTCTAAATGTTCCAAAAGGATCTACAATTACAAAAAAGAATTGAAAGTAAGAAAATGCATTAACAATAAATAAGTATACTAGTGATTATTAGATTATTTCGAAATAAATAAATTCCTTGAGAATACATTCAATTATTCAGGTAAGAATAAATGTGTGCCACAACCTTAAACACACGACAGATGAAGTAAGGTCGATAATCTAAGTGTATTTATTATTTTATACAACTTCAAAAATATTCACTTCAAAACTAATTCTGAAAACTTAGCTAGTCGAATTCACCTGTTACAATTGTTTTATTTAGAATGGATTAAGTATATATTCACGATATCATATTCAACAGGCATTTAGTAAACTATGTTATTAACAATTAACCTATTTTATGATTAATAATTATTATTATATTGCAAATTTACAATCTCACAATGTTATCCATGAGTTTGGGTAGTTTGAGCTTGACACAAGTATCAATAATCTCAAAAAATAATGGCAGCTCAAACTTACAAATCAACCGAAGTTGAAAATAAATACTATCAGTTATCTAAATGTTAAGTATTCACTGTTAGCCGTGAAGGCTGTCTGTTCAAAGTCTGGCGGTTTACAACTGCACTGCTTTTGAACGACATAGTTTTGCTTATTCGTTGAGTATTTTTGATGTCTTTAATGTATTCCATCGTTCCTTCTTTACATCCAAAAACAAAACGTGAGCAGTTTCTTATTAGTATTTTTACTGTAAAAGTGAATGAAAGATTACAGCGGTTTCAGGAGTTAAAGTTATAATTTTGGGTTTGAAAGCATCTACCAAACATTGTGTATCGATCAGATGCAAGGAAATTCAGCTGATGAATGCAGTAACCACTTGGGGTTTATATAGTCCGAAAAACTTACTATGAGTTGTACTACTACGGACAACGAAGTAAACTTTTAGGCAGGATGGATTTCAATCCCTTCTGAAATGAAATCATTACTTTTTGTCAGACTCTGTATTCACAATTTTAAGCATAACAGGAATAATATGAAAAATATTTTTTGAGTTTTTGAATGTCTGCATACTTGTAATCCACTTTATAGTATGTATTAAACACAAAGTAAAATTATAACTAATAATAATTTACGTTATTTGATTTACTAGTGAAATACTGAATATGAAGAGTTGCGAAGGGAGCTTACCGTTTCAAGAAAAAGAGGAAATAAGTCGGCAAATCAATAGCCTATAATATATCTATCCGAATAATATAAACTTGAATTTCTTTGTCAATCAAGATATGAAACTATTAAAAAACGAGTAATGATTTAAATAAAATACATAAAAGTAAGACAATTTATTTTTTATTTTAAAAATCACACAAGTTTTGGTTTGTTAGTGAGATTAAAGTTTTTATTGCATTTTACTTACGACTAGATTTTACTAAAGACATGAATTATCTACTTGACTCAATTTTTAGAATGTAACAGAATTACAAATCACGATATGCTTCTATGATGATAGTATTAAATTGTTCAGCAATAAATATTCTATCTCAAGATTAAGCCTGAGATAATCTTTTTCTTCACAATCTATGCCAAGATGGAATAATGAATAAACTGGAATTCAATGAAAATAACTAATTTTTCGATATCTTCGAATTATTTCATGATTATTTTAATTGGGTAATGTAATGTTTACTCATTTTGTTTGCTAACAAAATCGATCAGTGAGTTTCCTATGTGTAGTGTCTCCAGTAATATTTATTGACAAGAATACTTACTATATATATATATATATATATATATATATATATATATATATTATAGTCTTTATTTTTACTAGCAACATATTATTCCCTAGATTCTTTGTTGATTTAATTGTAGATAATTAGTTGAATACAATTATACACAAATCGAGCTTCAATAACTTTATAAATTCAATAATATATACATTTATACAAATATGCATATTTTTAAAATCTGTATTGTCTGTGGAAAGTTTAAAATGTAGAATAATTTATTTTAATTATTAGATTTTTATAGCTATATACGGTTGTTCATTAGTGAATTAGCTTTATGAAGTCAAACAAAAAATGCAACATGTTGTACTTTTATAGGCTGATTAATGTTTTAAATCATAATACCTATGAATTATTGAGTATTTTCATTGACTCAACATAATGTGTGTATAATTCGGATTTTTTTTTTAAAACAATTGGTCCCGTTTGATAAATTTTGATAGAACAGTGAGAAGGCGTAATTGATCTGAAAAATGTTATGATGTATTTGCGCTATACATTTCGAACAATCTGGTCACACATATTTACTTGTCAAGGCATTTTATATAAAGATTAATAAAAGGTCAATTAAATAAAAGTTCAATTAGACATAAGGTGACAATTGTAAATAAAGGAGAGAGAAAATTAACGTAATATGAAAAGAATAAGAAAGGTTAGGAAAATCTTTAATAAGCCTAGGGTAATGTAAAAAAAATCTACTGAGTTTACGTGAATCAAACATTATTTGTATTATTATTTCAACACAATGAATATACCATAGTTATATTGAAAACTGAGATACAGAGTGTTGAAGCATGGTATTTAAAGTATTGTAACATCATTCAGTAATAATGAGACACTGAACTCTTCAAATCGTTATTTTATGGACAAACAAATGCGAACATTTAAAATTTGCAACATTTTTACAGACATCCTTAAACACTTTACCGTTGAATGTTGATTTTTCCATTAATCAAGTTAACATTTAATTAAGGCATTCAATATCAAATGTTCAATAGGTTTTGAATATTTCTTATAACTGTATACAATTCATAGACAACATATTATCCAGTATAGATATTCAGTTTACAGATTATTTATTACGCAAAGTGAGTTAATCAACGCGTTCATTTATCTACCAATGTATGTTATATAATGAAATTTGTATAATTTATAAAATAAATCCTAATATTAAGTTTAGGATATGTAGCAAAATAAAACGTTGTTTATGAAGAGCACAATACATAGTTGAATTTCAAAATACTTAATGTACATAGTCAATATAAATGCTTGGGTAATAATCATTGATTCACATTAGTTTTAATCGATTCTCATCTATAATATAGTGTTATCTTCATTATAAATATACTCCCATGTTTTAAAAAATGTATTTGTTACTTTGAATAATTTACCCACAATAAATTGTTCGATGAATAAGAATTGTCCTCAACTTCCAATCAGAGCATAGTCAGCAAAATCATTAAAATTTTTTTCATCGATAAAAAACTGAATAGAATTTATATTTAATCAGTCAATCACAGCAACGTAGAACGTAAGTACATCAGTTAAAATTGCCATACCACATTAGCACAGAGATGCAATTGTCAATTCAAATCCCATGGTAATAGAGGTCGTAAAAGCATTATTAGCAGTAATCGGAGAGATTAGAGTTCGACGATAGTATTCAAGAAGTAGAATTTAGTGAAATAAACTTAAAAGGAAAAGATAAGGATGATGAGGAATTCAGAGGGTTAGGGTTTCAAAGAACATAAAAAATGGATGCACCTGCGCCATTGCAAACGGTTTTGAGCCATGTCGTTCAAGGTCTTTAACCATCGATTATTATCATCTCTCTGGTCCCAACCAGGAAGTCGACACCTACCGACATGACTCAGTCCACTTGTCAGTGACTTCATGGATTTCTGCCAGGATTTACGAGCAATGCTTCGGAGACACCTATGATCGGAAATCCAAGAACTAATATTTAGGTCATAAATAAATATACTTGGCTACAATTTATCCAAACAGAATAGAACATTTTATTTCGTTCTGATGTCTAAATTTGATTTTTGCCTTTGGTGTAAAATGCTTTCGCTTCATGATGGTCAAATAATCAGATTTCTAATAAATATAAATTACATTAAACTCTTATATCTAATAAATCAACAAGGTAATTCATTTTCCCTAATATTATTTTCTAATACAGATGTTTTATTCACTCACAATATTAAAAATCGTGAAGGCAGATGAATTAAACTAAAAATTAAGGATAGTAATATAATTTTACTTATTAATAATATTAAAGTTATAAACTAAATTTTATAGATTCATTTGCTTCTTTTTTTTCAATTATATTCAGTAGTAAGTTTTTTTTACTGTAATAAATGTTTTAAAATTTATTCTCCAAAATTGAATGAAATCAATCAAAACATAAATGAAAGCTAAAAAATTAGTTGAGAAATGATTTTTTACCCTAATATGTGCTTCATTTCGGTAAGAAAACATTTTGAATTCAAATGAGCCAAACTATACTTTTACTTCTATTATCATATCTCAGATTTTGAAACTTTTTAAATAGTCCACAACATACATTAATGTAGTCCTAAAAACTTATCTATATAATATCAATGTTTCCTTGAAATTTTAATGACCTTGTAATTTTTAGACCAACTCTACTATACATGATCTTAGCTCAGAGAGCCGAGAAGCCGCACTCGCTTCGGTGGTACACATACTAAAAAAATCTAAAAATCTGTAATTTGTAAACCAACTCTAGATTACTGACTAATAGTGACGTCTTGGTATTGCGAATCCACTATCCCACCTAAGAATATTTAAGGATTGATAGATATCTCAGGTAGCGCTTAGCCTTCATGCTGCTAAGATGGCATCCAATGGTTTACACTTTTAACTTCAGTCAATTCATTAGTCGTCTTCTAGAAAACAGGGTTGATTTTCATGGGTCACAGTCTTTCAAGTGGAAGTCGGGGAATTAATTCTTGGTTGACAAACCAAATGAAAAATAATCTTTCAAATAATCAATTAGATCCTCACAATTCCAAATTATCCTATAGTTTGAAACGGAATCCGTATTTATGAGTTGATTAATACTTTAGAAATAACAACAATCTAACCGAAATTAAATATATATATATATATATATATATATATATATATAGTACATTATTTAAATTCAAACAAATATTTATAGAGAACCATTCCATATTCTTGTTACAGACAATCGAATAGAACATTATTTGACATTGCTCTTGAGTTAAATTTTGTCCAAAAAAGGTAGTTTATAAATGACCTTGTCTAATAATGTTTTGATGAAACTGCATGTCAATACCAATTCATTATTATGATCTTTTAATTAATTAGTCCCTCGGTCAATATCAGCTCTGAGATGCAGAAACACTCAACTGACTTGTCTTAGATAGGATGAAACATGCATTCCGTATTCACCTGCTAGCTACAGTTTATCAATGTAAATAGTTTTCTATGATAGCCAGTTTATGATTCATATAAAATTGAAAATTTCCAATAAGTTTGATGAATTTCAGTAAAACACTTTTCTTGTTGAATTTTTACAACAATCATAACTGTTAAATTACAGGTTAATTGGAACAATTCATGATCACGGTTTTTTTTTATTTTTCCAAGTTAAGTACAATCAATGTATTGTTTACACATAGTAGTAGTATATTGACATTTAGAAATAGATTTTAATTTTATCAGGCCAATATTTTTCTCAATAAATACAATGAAATATTTATTTTCAAAGAAAAAGAATATATATATATATATATATATATATATATATATATATATATATATACATAGATAGCCATTTTAGGTGTTTTATTTTTGTTCTTTCTTTAGTTCAGATTAAAGATTTAAAAAAAAAATAAAAATAACTTTGAACTATAAATTAAATTCACTTTGACAATTTCACTTTTGCATTACGGGGTTGTGAAGATTGTTATGTTACACATTTTTTTGAAACCATGGATCGGTGAATGTTAGACCACCATTAGAAACCTGGAAGCACTGGATGGCCGTTTCGTCCTGGTATGGGACTCCTCAGTAGTGCGCATCCACGACTCCTGCACCCGGCAGGATTCGAACTCGGGACCTTCGATATTGTGCGCGAACGCCCTAACCGTTAGACCACTGAGACGGTATCTAAGGTCGTGGATGCGCACTACTGAGTAGTCCCATACCAGGACGAAACGGCCATCCAGTGCTTCCAGGTTTCTAATGGTGGTCTAACATTGATCGATTCATGGTTTCAAAAAAAATTTCACTTTTATGTGATGAAATGAATATATGTATATATATATATTTTTAAAATTACCATTGAAACGATTAAAAATGTCTCTTCTTTAAACTTACTCTCATATTATTTCGTTCAGCTTTCAAATCATCGATTTCATCACATCTTTCAATTAGTTGTTCTTCAACTGTTGTAAGTTTCTTTGACATTTCAACAATATCCTACAATATAATTGACCAAAAAAAGAAAAAAAGCAAGCTTAACATAACAAAACAAATGAAAAGTTGTTTAGTATAATAATAATAATAATAACAATAATAGTAATAATAATTCTCAAACAAATATCATAGTTTTCAATTAAAGTTTTCGATAAAATTATTTACTTCTAAATATTGTTATCAATTTAGAAAATTATTCATTTAGAATAAAAGTAGATGTTTTTTTTAAAAGCATATCATATTACTAACTAGTAACTGGTATTAAAGTAAATAACAGAAAATTTAATTATTCATTGCTAATTTTACGATTTGTTTATCAGAGGTTCTCAATGCAAGTTCATTGCTAAAATTTACTAGAATATAGTCTAAATATGTTCACTAACCAGTGATTTAACATCTCTTTAGATATTGATTCTTAGAAAATTTCTGAAACATGTTAAAGCCGGCCTGTAATGTATACTATCCTTAAAGTTATGTAATCTACAATATTCACTGTTACCTATACAATGAATTATGTGGTTAATAGTGACTAACTTTAAGACTGATTTCACAGTCCTCGTGAAAGATCATGATTAGTTGAGTTCACTCATGCTGACTGTAAAATATTTATTTATCAATGACTTGGCTACTTCTTACGCTGTGTAGAAAATTGATTAAAGTTGGAAACGTGAATCATTCGATTTAAACTCAGTAGTTTGAATGTGATGCTATTTTTGGATCTACTGGTTTCGATTCCTGTTTGAATTATAATAGAGAAAAATAGCAATTATATGCACCAGCATAGTTAACGTCGCTGATTTTGAAGCTGGGTGATACGAAATGCAATCCACCAAGTAGTATCAGTTTCCTCAGGACTAAAGGTACACCTTGTCAAATACATTGAAACCCAGGTCCAGATTTTCTTGCTGACTACATCCAACCATCACCTTACAATTTCAACATAATGCATCCGATGTCTAAACAACTAGACCAGTGATCACATTACAACTAGATCGATGGAATTCGATCAGCATTAACAAAGACATGATAAACATAACATTGATCACTACTCAGTGATTAGTCAATTCTTAATGGTGCATGCCATTCAGTAGTCCACTAGTTGATGTCTCTCCGGGAACGATTTACATCACTGAACTGGGTGAAACTTTAACGACTGATCAACGAGGTTGACATCTTTTGTCTCGTGAATTTAAAATAAACCATTTTAATCACAAAACAAATTTCGCACCCTTTTCGATTTTCTATTTTAGACACAGTCTCTTTGAATTAATGTTTAAGGCAATCAACTTACTGTATTTTTAAAACAAATCCAAATGCCATTAGGCTTTGAAAGCTTTTCACTAACCGAATGGATCATACCGGTAACTGATTCAGAGAACCATATTTATAAAAAAATTAAACTCGTTGTTTTTAAACAACTTTTAATTTTATTACGTCCGAAATGGCATACTTTGTCAGTTCACAAGATGTATTTATTGAATCATTTCTAGTATACAACAGTACATCGCTATAAGCATGATTTTAGATTTTAAATTATATTATGGCAATATTTACATCACCATTTTTAACTTACAAAATACATTAAAACAATGCGCAATTTTTTAAGATTATTGAATTTTTTCACGTTGCTTCATTGTTTCGCAAAACAACAAATATATTAAAATAAAATAACTTCATAAAGTTTTGAAGATACATTACTTTATTTGACGTTCAATAGTTTTACTAAGAAAAATACTTCGTAATAAAATCAGTTTACTTAAAATTAGGCGTGGAGCATAACATTTATTGAAATCGATACAAAATGTCAGTCAAAACTAGTACTGTAACAAAGATAGGTTGAAAAAAGTTTTTTTTATTAGTTAAGTACATTCTCAAAGTTTAAGGTGAAATGACGACCTAGGACTTCACTGATTCGAGCATGAGTAATATAAGATATCAATTTCTTTCAATAATCATGTATAACATGTAATCACATGTTAAGAAATAATCACATTTGTTACAGACTAATAATTTTATAATATTGCCGAAGACAGTGAGTGAGGTTGATTAATATCTCGGATTGATTAAAGTTCGATATTAAGACCGTCGGATGCCTGCTAAGTGGTTCACACGCCAGATCGAGGGTCCTAGGTTTCATTCTCGCAGCGCCAGTCATGGATGCATACTACTGATGAGTCTAGGACAAGATGACCGTCTAGTGCTCTCAGGTTACTAATAGTAGTCTAACAATGATCGATTCACGATTTCAATAAAACTCAACACAACTCTCAAATGAAAATAATATTATTTACTCATAATTATTTGGTAACTTATTGATCAATTGAAGTCTTACAAACTTGAATGCTGATCGGAATATCCATGAGTCATATAAAAAATAGTGGATTCAGGCATTCTATTGCTTTATTTTGGTGATTAAATAAATCCATGTTAATCATTTTCGCGTTTTTTAATTGTGTCATCCGAATCACATTGTCCAGTAGCAAGTATCAAGTCAGTTAAGTTTTCCATCAATGTAACACAGCACAACGACTATTAACAATGTGTTTGTGAAGAAAACATTTACTGAAAATCGCTACAAAATTATAGGGAAAAATTCATTCTTAATAAAAGATATAGGTGTTGATGTCTTTATCATTTATCACTAATATTTCTTAGACATTATATATATATATATATATATATATATATAAACTTAAAACTAAAATTCAGAGTACTGTCTATGTGCAACTGTGAAGTTTTAAGGATGAATTCATCAACAAGCAAATTATTCACTGAATCAACTCACTAGATACACTACATACATCTATGCAAATTATTTACTTTATGACAATTTACAATTTTCGCTTATAGATTTTGCTTTCATTACAAGATTCAACAGAAACTGGTTTCCTTTTTTTTTAAAGTCAATTTTGGAAAAACAATTTGTCATGAAATAATTTTTATAACGAATATTCAATGATGAAAACATTTTATTAAATCCAAAAGCAAAAGTATGCAAGCAAATTTTTCTGCAGGAAGTTGTAATTGTTGTTGGTGTTTTTGATAACAATAATAATAATTATTATTATCATTATTATTATTAATAACAATACAGTTCATTTTTAATACACCACCAATAGTTTAAATGTTTAAGAGAAACCAGTTTATGTTGTTTTAATTGACCAATAGAGTTCAACCCTGTCGGGTATAGGCAGTAACTACCAAAGACAAGTGGGTGAGGTCTCGCAAAATCCCTAGATCAATCAGAGTTAGACATTACCACCGTTCGATGCCCACCCAATGGTCCGATGGTTAGGCGTTCGCACACAATACCGAAGATCCCGGGTTCGAATCCTGTGAGGTGCAGGAGTCGTGGATGCGCACTGCTGATCAGTCCAATACCAGGACGAAACGGCCGTCCTTCTGTGCTTCCAAGTTTCTAATGGTGGTCTAACAATGATTGATTGATGATTTCAAAAATTTGTAAAAAACACTAATCTCCATAACTTTAATTGAAAATATGAAATTAAAAATAAATCCAGCAAAGAAACAAAATGTAGTGGTATTGAAGCATTAAATGAATTATTTAATCTATTACTGGTAAAGTTAAGACATTTTTAGTATCTCAATGTCAGTGTTATGAGATATATGGTTGAAAATGTCTTCACTAGGGTATTTAATAAACGTTTAATTTTCAACAGATTTTCCAATAGGTACAACCCCATGTTAAGATTATTTATAAATGATAGATATTCATGATTTAATTGTCTTGAAATAAAAATTTTTTCAGTCTTGATATTAATATTTTAAAAATAATGAATTTATATGTTAGACGATGCATTCTCATAGCTAACACTTACGTGAATGATTGATTTTTTTAAAGAAAATCTATCCATATGGGTTATCATGAATTTTGTATGAATTTTATAAAATAACATTTCGATTTATGTCAAGTAGACAATATCTTTTAGATTATAATACACTTATAGAATGACGTTAAATTTATGTATCCACAAATGGCTGAGTAATAAACTTTTGGAATTATTAAACTAGTTATAAATACTAATCTCTACCATAAATATTAATCTATAAAATTCAGGCTAATTTTACTATGACAGTAATGGTAAGATTCATTCAGTTAAAAATTGTTGTATGTCGTTTCATCTAGCACAATCAACACAATAAGATAGGTTTCCAAGTCTAAAACGAATTGAACAACATCAGTAGTGTAACACATATATTCTTTGACGTAAGATGGATGATAAAGAGACAAATGCCATTACAAACCTTTATACGATATATCGACGGATCACAAGTAAACTGAAACTGCGAATAATTTTAGAAGCTTTAGTGGCAAGGTAATCCTAATGTATTATTTGTCTTATACACTTTACGTAAATAAACTTGACATCCTCGTGAACCGAAATACAACGTTTTAATGATTCTGATACAGATGAAATCATTCCAATGATCACAATAACCATTTGATTAAATTGGATATATATATATTCTATTTTGGAAATTCCTATCTTAAACTTGTAAAGAAATGCTGACTAAAGGAAATTAGTACATTTGTAAAGGCAGTCGAATTTTCGTGTTAGGTAGTGATATACTCAGCACTTCACAAGCAACAGTTACAATAAAGTGAGTTGATAATTTGGAATTAATTTTCCGACGTCAGACTCCTTTTAGATTTGAGTAATTAAATAAAATTAAGGCGAACTTCTCAGGATAAGCCTATATCTACTAGTTAAAAATTGCAAAATAAGTCATTTCAGTATACTTTAAACAAAATTTATTTCATTGTTATTATGAAACGACCAAATTTAAACCACCTTAAGAAACCCTGGAAGCACTGAACAGCTGTTTCGTCCCAGTGTGGAACTCGTCAGCAGTGAGCATCTGTGATGTCATTAATTGGTATTCGAACCCAATACCTTCCGCCTCGTGCGTGAATACTTGACATCTAGATTACTGAACCGGTATCTAACGGTGTTAATGTCTAACTTCAGTCAATCCACTATATTGCGCAACCTCATCCACTATCTTTGATGGGAAACTGTTGCACGCTTGACACGATTTAACTCTCTTAGTCATGGCCTCTCATTAGAACTCCGAGAATTTCCTAACGAAGCTTGTCACTAGTGGTTACATGATAATTTTCATTATGGGTTGTGGAGATTGTTGGAGTTTGTCGAAATCATAAATCGATCAGTGCATTCACCTATGAGATGGAAGGTTGTATAATGTGTATTAGCGTTCTGGATGAACATTGTTGACTAGTCCTAAACGGCAGTCGAGCATTGATCGACTCATGATTTCAATAAAACTCATCAATCTCCACTTCGACATAACATAATTCTTTTCAAACAGAAGATTATGTGTTGATACGGTCATAGAATACTTTGAAACTCCACTAAAATAAATGCAAGTGAGCTATAAATTAAGTAGTGAAATTTTTCTCTAACCATCTTCGAACATTTTACAGTGTGTTGCTGTTTAGCAGATTCACTACACTACTTTTGAAGAAGATATCATTCTGTAATTATCACTAATCAGTTGCAATGTTTTACAATAATGTACATTATAGAAATAATTAAAATGAACTAAGTTCTTGTAAATTTACTGATATAATTAGCATAAATTTCTAGACAAATTACAAATCACTGGCAATCATCCCACTTTTATTACAAGTTTCTCAAGAGTACTTAACCCTAATATCAATAAGGATTATAACAGATGTTCTGGATTCTCTCAACGATTCAAGTTTACTGACTAGCATAATTTAGTTCCATTAAGTAATGTACAGAAGCATTAATTCTTTCCAAGTCATTTGAATTCTACAGAGTTACATATTAACATTGATTCAAGCTATTTTGATGATTACTGTGATTAGGTAGAACTCAATTTGGAAATTCTTGTGTAAATATATTAATAAATAATTACTTTTAATTAATACGTATCAAAATTGTAGTTTCTGTTGAATACAATTGTTATCTTTCGACTTATAATTATACAATATTTTTCCACCTACCATTATGTATTCCATGACTTGAGTAAATTACAAAATGATTTTAGCATGGAAAGTCAAACAATTTCATAATTAACAATTATATCAACTATCTTATATTACCATTTCATGTCATAAAAATTGAAATAATCGTACTAGCTTAAGGAATTTGATTCATTCCAATCAAGTCAAACTTCTCTTTATGATCGAGTTGATATAAAGTGTGCAACAAATCAAATCGTTAAAATGTAAACATTTATTGAATCGGAATTCAACATTTTTTGATGCCTTACAATAGTGAAGTATATACTTGACATTGGTATAAGGTTACTTTCATTTTCTTTGATGACATTGTTGTATTGTTCTGATACTATAAAAATAACTATGTTATGGGTAATGTGAATCAGCATTGCAATGAATTCATCATTTGCCTGAATCAGTAGCACTTTAAAATAAACCTGCGAACTGATTTCAACTTCATTTTTTCATTAGTACCTAGCTCATTACCAGACGTCAAAATAAAAGTTTAATCAATTTCTAATGCATGCACATACTAACAACTCAAATAAACAACGATACGTGATTATATGTTAACTATCGTTACTCTTTATAGGTGTGATAAACATGTACAGATGTAGTTTAATGCTAAGGTTCTACTTCACGATTTTCGTCAATACTAGGTAAAATTTTCAGCATAACCAGATTTTAACAACATTAAGTTAGATTTAGAAGGCCCTAAATCCATAATATAATAAGAAGTAATCAAGAATATCTAACAAATAGTGTTATTTGCCCTTAATTAAATTAGTAGACTGTTTTTAGTGAAGACACATTGATTTGTTTCCTGACAGCTAGCATTACACTCGCTACAAAATTCTACTAAGTTTGAGAGGATTATTGTAAGATCTTTCGGGATACTACTGATAAGATGGAGTTAAACACTAAATACCTTTTGTGAGAGTATTCGCCGTTAGTTTGACACCGACTTTTATCGCACATCATGACTATTTAAAAAAATAACCAATGAGAAGTAAACAATAAGTAAAAACTATTTAATTTTATCCAAAGATCTTTGAATCATAAACAACAAAATTCAAACTATTCGATGCTTAAATAACGTTAAAACTAGTAGTAAGCAGATTTTCAAAGTTAAATTATAAAGTAATCACAACAAAATGTTTCAACCAAAGGATTAGAACAATGTAAAGAAAAGCCTTATTTGTAATTATCAATAGCATGTGTTGAAAAAGTATGATCAAAGAAAAATGAACTAAGTTCAACTACTCCATGTTATAAAATCTAAGTTTATTTTTGAAATGTAGTTTAGAACTGCCGATATACAAATTTACATATATATATATATATATATATATATATATATATATATATATATATATATATATATATATATATATATATATATATATATTTGTATATATACATATATATATATATATTTCTCTAGATAATTTTTGAAAAGGATTCCAGTTATTTCATTTTAAGACTGAAATCGGATACTGTGTGCTTACTGGTTAAGAAAATCGTGCCATGCTCAAACATTTGTTATTCTCTATCATGTGGTTATAGCTAATTTTTCCCAGTCATATTATATCGTTGTAAGGAACTCACCTGAGGTATTTTAGCTGACAACTGAGCACGAAGTTTGTCGCGTTCTCTTTCAACTTCATTTAGTCGAGTTTTTGTCTCAGTCACTTGTTCTTGTGATTCACGCAATCCTTCCATTAATCTGTCACGTTCATCCAACATGCTAAGTAGCATATCTTCAACATTTGTACCATCTGCACTAACCAGCGAATCTCGATCACCCTATGAATATATGTTAAAAGAATTATTTTAAATAATTATAATAGTGATAATATATACTCTTTTAATTTGTAAATATTACCATTTAAGTAAATTCATAATCCAATCAAATTCAAATTCCTACTTTTATCCCATTTATGTACAGCTGATAAGTTGAAAGATATAAGACTGAATTATTTTACTAAATGACATTTTGAAAATGAAATATACATCATCCTTAACAATCATTTACACATAATTCGTGGATATTTAAGATTTTTTTGATATAAAATTGAATTTAGACAAAACCATTGAAGAATAAGTTGAATTTAGTTTTTAGTGTGCCTATTTACTGCGTGTTCTTATTGTTCGTGATTAGCTCGTCCGGAAAATCGTTACTAACTAGCGTCTGACGATTTATAAATCAGAAGGTGAACACAAAGTATTGAATACGTTTATTTGGGACACACCCCAAAGCGAAGCGGAGAAGCAGTGAGTAAAATGAATGAAGCGACGTAAATTGGAGAAGGCTGCTGAGCCAACTCCAAGAGATAGAGCATGACTAAGAATATATAGTCAGACAAAAATAAGACAGACATGTGACAAGCGAAATGAACATGCACACATATGAATGAAAGCGACGAATGATTGACGAGGTCAAAAGCAAGCGAGACAAGTCATGCGAGTTCATGGGGATATTAAGAGATTAACATTAAAGCGAAAAGGATGAGTAAGCTTATGTGAGTAATCAATGTTCAGTTGTACCAGATCATGAAAACCATACAATAATAAAAACGAATGGTACACGTAAGTTGTTACTATGCAAATGACTTGGTTAAATAAATTAATTGAAAGGCTTCATCAAATTAAATATGAGCGAACTCAAGTTTATGTGGAAGCACTACAAGTTAAAAGAAGAATGTTGTCAGAAGTAGTATGTGTTGAATTTACCTTTGGTTTCACAAAACCATCGTTCATATCACTTTAGTAGTTATTTGGGCACTACTACTTTATAGCATATCAAAATGAAATCATTCAAATAACTAATAATAAGCATTTCGGTATTGTTTAAATCAGTTTTAGTTTTACATCTGTAAGTTTTCACTACATCTATCTACTATCTATGATTAATTGTGTAGCCACTAAACACAGTTTCATTCTACAGGCAAATGTAGTGTGCTTTTAACAACAACAGACAAAACATTGTGTTAATTAAATTATGCTTTTCGAATCTGTATTGATTGTCAGGTGACAAAATCTCACAAAGGTCCATTCACATATTTGCTATCATGACATAATAGCAATAATATTTGACTGCGATTTAACTTTATTTGGTTATAAGGGAAATAATAATTGATTATATAGCGTGAAATCAATGTCGAAGATTCGGAACTAATAATTTCAAATTATTTTGTTATAGAACAAATTTATCGAAATCCTAATTTTGAAACTCCATTTATAAGTTGAACAAAAGGCATAAGATTAGTCCTTCGGCTTTATTAACCAACCGTTTACAGGGTTTCGATCCGATTAGATCAGAAATCAAATTATAAGCTGAATTATAAACTGAATTTTGTTAGAACTTTGGGAATAGAAAAAAAACTTGTGATTTTGTTCAATTAACTGTTGTGTAGAGTTAGATCATGTGAACCGTTGCACATTTTAGCTATGATACGTTATTATAGCTGACAGATTAGAAAAAAACAAATACTGGTTTTCTATTCAGTAAAACCAATATTCTTATCATCATTTGTATGAATCTTCTGAAGTTTTTCAAAAATCATATTCTACATATTTGAATATCCTTTTAAAATAACTATACATGTGTTTGTGTTTTTGTTCCCGTTTTCTAATAAGTCATTTTGTGTTTTACAGACTGTCTTAATACATTTTTTTTTACAGACTTAAGAAAACAGATGAATATAGTTGGAAAACAATCAATTGATTTAGTAATCAGAGAAAATTCTATGGAATTTCCACATATTAAATAACAGGATTAAAACTATTTGAGGATCTTCAGAATCACTGAGCCTACTCTTTTAAAAATTCATTCGTATATTTTATAGCTTAGCTACTATGAAAGAATCACTTATTGGAAGTATTTTATCAAGTATCACTTTGTTTGATACCAAAGCAATACATTGTCAATAAGCAGCATACATTTCTGCTTATAGGTTTCAGGTGTCAAGGACTTAACTATACTGAGTCTTGGATACCTTTACATCAACATGACTATATTAGTTTATATAAAAATAGGGAGAAAATGATAGTTACTGAAGAATTCAATTACTTTTCTACATTTATTTTCCTATTTTTGAAAACCTTTCATGCACATGTTACCATTAGGGTTGTGTTGGAGATAGATATGGCTTTTTTAAAAATTAAGTAGTTTAGTTTTAAAACTGGCAGTTACGTGATTATGAGTGATTCAAGTTCAAATAATATATCTATTAAACTGTTTGATTAGTGGTAATTAACCAAACAGATAGATAAATTATGAATCTGAGTATTTAATTGATGTGAAGTTTACCTGAGATCCAATATCTTCGTTAATTGTTGGCATAACATCACAGATCATTTTTTCCTATGCTACGGATACTCAAAAACCATTAAAGATTGTCACATCTATAAGGAAATAAAAATATAACATAAATATGGTGCGAAAAACGTTTAAGAAAAACATAAACAAAAGATAATCATGTAGGTTAATTGTATGTTTTGCTGGAAAAAGAATATTAAGTTTACAATTGATTTATAAACCAACAGTTTCCGGATTACTAAACACAAATATCGCTAGCAATATTCACTACTCATGATGGGCAGCTAAAGTTTTGAATACTTTCCTAATATTTAGGCAGATCTGCTCGCGACATCTAATTATCAAAAAAATTCTGTAGTGTAAGGAATCATATCTGATTTACCGAATCTCCAAGAAGTTATTAAATATTCTTGAAATTTAATTGCCTATAATAATAAAATTATAACATTATAGTTAATTTGTTCATTTTCAGCCGACAAATGGTTACAAGCTATTCTATTTAACTATATTAAGTCATAATCACTCTTGATGAAGATGCCTTGGAGGACGTTAAAACGTATACATATCTGGGCAGCATCATCGACAACCAAGGTGGATTCGATGTACATGTGAGGGCACGGATTGGCAAAGCAATGGCTGCATTTCTACAGTTGAAAAATATCTGGAACTCCAAACAACTTTCAACCAAAACCAAAATCAGGATTTTCAATACAAATGTCGAGACAGTTCTATTGTATGGAGCGGAAACTTGGCGAACTACGAAAGCCATCATCCAGAAGATACAAGTATTTATTAACAGTTGTCTACTCAAAATACTTCGTATTCGTTGGCCAGACACCATCAGCAACAACGAACTGTGGGAGAGAACAAACCAGATTCCAGTGGATGAGGAAATCAGGAAGAAGCGGTGGAAGTGGATAGGACACACACTACGAAAAGCACCTAACTGCGTCACGAGACAAGCCCTCACATGGAACCCCCAAGGCAAAAGGAAAAGAGGAAGGCCAAAGAATACATTACGCCGAGAAGTAGAGAAAGATATGAAAGGAATGAACAAACACTGGACAGAACTGGAGAGAGAAGCCCAGGACAGAGTTGGTTGGAGAAAACTGGTGGGCGACCTATGCTCCATTGGGGGTAACAGGCGAAAGTAAGTAAGTAATATTAAGTCATTACTTAACGTATGCTATTATCCATCGTAAAACTTTTCAACAAGCATCAGTAGTTCATTACGCGAAAGATCAAACAATCTTTGTTTTAAGTATAATATAGACTTACATGAAGGTCTGCCTCTTAGAATGAGGATTGTGGAATCATTCAGGTGATTGATCTTAAACTAAGTGAAGCCTGTGCTAAAAGTTTCCGTTAGAATGTAGTTTTTTATATTCAATTTATGGTTTTCATTCATCTGCTTTGCCGGTTTTAGACTTCATAGTGTTTCAAAGTACTTTAAACATTATAAACACTGGCTAAGTGGACTTGACTTCACATATAATTGAAAACTGATTTTTTTATGCATAGGACATATGTTTTCTCTCTTTTAATTTTCAAAAGCAGTCGAAATGTACCGTTAAATATCGGCCTACGGAGTAAGTAACTGTTAACAAGTATACACTGTTTGTTTATGCCCTTTTGATTTTACCTACCATTAAACAGTTGGATAGAACCACTAGCCTTGACAGAGTTTATCAAACCGCGTTTTGTCAATGAATTAGCGGTTTTCCCCATGTTAGTAAAGAACAACTGAACGTTTTCATAGAATCTAATTGCGAAATGCAATTTTCGTCAAAATAGTAACCAGTAACAATTGTTACAAACTAAAATATTATACTTAACAGTTTAAAAAGCTTGTTCAATGTGGAGTTAAAGTATATAATGTAGCATGTCGTATATCAAACTACATATCGAATGAACAATGATTTTTTAATGAAACTAAGAACACCAAACCGTTATATTTGACTACCAATAGAATACTAAAATTGCAAGAAAGTGTAATGTATTTCTGTCATTTGGTATTGAACTAAGGCATCAAAATCCATTAAATTCATCAGACTCTAATGATAAAACAAATTGCAAATTTGCATGAAAATACGAGCATTTTTCAATTTATCTCGCTTGTGTAAGTGAGCAGGCATCTAACACAAGATCATTGATACAATAAGGTCAAAACTGTCAAGATCTAAACTGTAAGTCAGTAGTGTGCATGCTTTGTGTTGAGAAGCACACACGAAGTTCGAACCTTAACTAGTAAATGACGAGTTTAGAGAATTAGTCTGCAAGACATTATCTGAAAATCTGGGCACGTAAGCTTAAAGTTAACTTTAGGTAACTGAAAATATAGTGATTTGTTTAAAAATTAACCTCTTCCTTTAACTGTTTTTGAATCAACCTCCCTATCGACGTAAACTAGTACCCCACAAATTTATCCCATATATTTTGATAGATAGCTTATTTTACTTAACTCATTTTGTGTATTATTGTAGAAAGGATTAGTTAGAACCATTTTAGGACACATGATATCATTTATTTTACTAAGAATCACTCAGGTACAAACAAAAAGTTCAAAAATTTCAAACAAAAAATACACTATATAATTAGGAATAAACGTTAATGTCTTTTAATATAATAAATTGTTCATTAAAACACTATAAGGCCGCCTACCCTGAGAAATTAATGTCAGACAGAATAGAGAGTAAACCGTAAAATTGATTATTACCAAGATTGTTGTTGGAATTCCTGGTTTAAATGTCGTCGCACAAAAGTTTATTGAAGGTCGAGACTATAATTTATGAACCAATCAGTCACATTTGCGGTGGCAAGTCTAAGATTTTGGCGCGAAGTTTATTCACTTATTTATATAGCTGTGGTGTACACTAATATGTTGAGTCTACATGGTTTTCACGGCCTTTGTACAAATTCTTCTCCGGTTAGCATTTAGACTTCTTGCGACCATGTAAGTCACCCTCCAATAACTGTTGTGGTTACTAACTTAGTGCGTGCATGAACTGATGCTCATTGCTCACGTTACCTATAACATGTCTGGCTTATCTTTGTCTCGCCATAAATACTTAGACATGCTTGATCATAACCGGTTGGTCTACTCGACTTCGCTGCGCTACCCTGCTTTTCCCCACTGTCATGTCTGTTTGCCTATAATGTGTATGAAATAAAATAATCTAAAATAAACCCTATTTAGCTTTTCGTTACCGTCGTTGCATAATGAGGTTAGAAGAAATGTAATATGCGAAAAATAAAAGGAAGATTTTTTTCATAGCATATATGTTCTTGTGAATCGGAGTCATATTCCAGGCCAGTAAAGTAACATCGCCTTTGGCAGTTTGAAAATATTTCAAGCATCCAACATCCAGCATATTTTTCATGAGCTAGTACAAACCAGTCGCTTCGCTTCTGGTTCCTTCGTTACGGTTCCAGATATTTGTTAATGTCTAATCAATGGTAGCTCAGCAAGTTTACTGCACTAATTCTAGTCCTTTGGTAGTTATTGGTGAATTTGTATGTATCATGATGTGCATGAGCGTGTCTGCCTCAAGGAAGTAGGAATCATGGATACCAGCAGCTATCACATTATAGGGTCGAAGATCAGTTTGTTGCAGTGTGGAGAATGGCAAAGAGAAAATTTTAAGTGACAAAAGGATAGGAAAATCCCATAACTATGTAAATTACTATATAACTTAATTACAGGTAACAACGATTGTTCAAGATGACAGAAGTGTCAGCGAAGAAGAGTAAACAGGGATAATAGGCAAGATGCAATAAGTTAGTGATCTGAAGAAATGCCAGTGAAGACAGCTAGCAAGCTTTGAGACATACTAGTCCAAGTGAGAGATGAAAGTCCGTATGTAAATATGAGTTTATCGAGTCTCTTTACAGTCATGCATTTAGGGGCTGCTGTCACTTCAACTGAGAGAGCACTTCAAGTCGAGATAACTCTTAGTGGGAAAATATGAGAACGTACTCGGGTGTTTACTGTTTGGTGTGCAATTTTTTGAGTGTTACCTCGAGGGATGTAGTGCTGATGTTCCGACAAGATACTCATTTTATGATAATTTAATTTAATATGTTGTAAGCCATCATTAGATCACCTCGGATTTGCCTCCAACTTATAGCTGATTATCTCAAGCACCGGAGTCTGTCTTCGTAAGTCTGAGTGCCACGACGAGATTGTGAACTTATAAATCTGGCCATTCCTGTGGGTTAAGGACAATGCCGGTGTGATTGCACTACGTTGTAAAAAGTGGTGGGTCTCACTAGCCCCAGCTTCATTCCTTTTGTGGTTCAAAGAAGTGTTTAAGCTTATTGTGGCTATTAGATCAATATTGCGCTCTAAAACGAGATTAAAAAGCGGACTTTCATTGAGAAAGTGAGCTATTTGTATCGCAAGGGGGGAAATGTTCATGACATTTCGACAAGCAAAGTTTTAACCCAGTGTTTACTTCCTATTCCTTCATTGTCTTGACAAACACATTTGAAACTAAATTTAAACGATTTAAATTTGGCTAATTTTATTGAGGGATTATTACAACGGCATATGATTTATTATATGCAATTAACAATCACAATAAATTGACACCGACACTGATACCAGGAAAAAAGCCGATCGTCGACTGAAGTATTGATAAACTTCAGGCGGTTGTCTTAATTTTAACTTCAACAGGCAATTCATGTAATTAAATTGCACAAAGTTTTCGAGACCTTTAATTTTATTCCGAATAGTCATACTGTCGATTCGTTTAATTCTGGTTATAAATCAGAAAGTATAGTCCAAATTCATTGGCACTAGTCTAAGTATTCAAAAATTTCCTACATATAATTAAGTACAAAAGCTCGTATGAAACACATAAAATACATGATTTCATCACTTGTCCGATACTCAAAGGTCTGCTACAA
This sequence comes from Schistosoma turkestanicum, assembly GCA_944470395.2. Classification (NCBI taxonomy): domain Eukaryota; kingdom Metazoa; phylum Platyhelminthes; class Trematoda; order Strigeidida; family Schistosomatidae; genus Schistosoma; species Schistosoma turkestanicum. The sequence goes on from OX103973.1 coordinate 31,316,846, forward strand.
AACGAAATCGACTGTCATCATACGTTGGTACATTCAAACAAAGCCACTTGAGATATTTTGAGTACATAATTTCCTTCAGCAAACAAATAATACCCATGCGGAGCTGACTCTTAATGTGAGTTCTTAAACAAATCAAGTTGTAAAATATATGGATGCAATGACCTGAATTAGTTTGAAGGGATGAATCAAAATGCGAATCTTATAAGAAGCAAGATAAAGCAAAAGATATGTAGCTTCCCAGGTATTAGTAAATCACTGTGCTCAGGCAAACGCGTCAATAATACCAGTACGATGGTTCATATAATTTGCTGTTATACAAATGACTCTGTCTATTCAAATATCCATTATATTTTTCACGAGCTAGTATAAACCAATTAATTTCTGTGCGCTCGATTCTTGTACTTTCGGTACGGTTTTAGGTATTCAGTAGTGCCCAATGAATTGGGGTCTAGCCACTCGACTGTCTGATTCTAGTTAGTTGGCAGTTGGTTGTGAGTTTGTATATCTCGGGATTTGAATGAAAACGTCTGTTTTAGGGCAGTTAGTCGCAATGTGGAGAATAACAAGCTAAAATTTTGATTCTGATAGGAGTAAGATTTCAGGACTAAGTATATAATGGATAATTTAATTTAATAATTTGCAGACAAGATTGTACGAGAGAACCGAAGTGTAAGCAAGAGAGAAAAACGGAGATAATATGCAAGACAGATTAATTTAATCATCTGGGTCTCGAGACATGCATCAGGCACAGCTTGTCCACGAGCGAGTAGCTAATCCAGATGTGCGTACATGATTATCAAGTCTGTTCTTGAAGCTGTCCACTGAGGGGCTGTGGTTACCTGCAATATAAGTGTTCTGTACTTGGGAGAGCTAATTTTCGAAATCTGTGGTTATATTTGCAGGTTTCAATTGGATTTCATATTTGACTTAAGCATTTGTAGTCTACAGATACGTCAAGATCTATCGAGTAAGTTATCACATGTCTGAACATATGTTGTTCGTGATCGATATGTATATTATTCTTTACAGTGTTGAGAGTTGTTGATCGTTCTCTAGATACAACCATAAAATCCATTTGCTTCTCATTTATTTGCACAACGTTGACAAGGAGTTACATTTAGAGTGAATATTACATTAGATATGGGACTGATGAGTTAATATTTTTACTCAAATGAACGAATTGTGTGGCTTTGTTACGGCCACTAAATTGAAACAAGAAGGGCCATGTTTACTAGTCCAATTTTTAACTGTGAAAGATGAGCTGGCGCCTGCGTGTCTGTGCGATTATTATATTCAAGAAAAAAAATGAACTATTCCGCAAAGTCGCTTACCCTCAGTTGGTGCTAGTATCTGTAAATGAGCGTATTTCAAGGCAAAAGCAAATACGATATTATTTCTTTTGTATATAAGAAAATGATGTAAAAGCATTTTGTTACTGTGTAATTGTTAGCACTTACTGTGAATTTACATTCACAATTGATGACTGTAGGTTAGCACTGTAAAAATCCCTCCGACGCTCGATATCTCTTTCATAACCGTGGTGTGTCATTTTCTCGTTACTTACGATTCGTTCTTCGAAGTGTCAGTGCAAATGCAACTGCATGTGTCACGGCTGTGCTAGTTGGTATGTGTAATGAAATGGTGTTCTGATAAAAGTGATTTGAATTGTGGCCAACTTCATGGTTATTCGATTGCGAATTATTGATCTTATTAGTTCAACAGCATAGATCTCTCTCTTCATCATCATCACAGCAAGAACTACGATACTCACACACTAACACGTGTGAAACTTACACTCACAATTATCACAGTAAAATGTGATACTCCAAACATCAAGCTATTGTTTGCAGTGTGATGACACACAACGCACTTCTAATATTCGTTATTATAATATCAAGGAAAAGTGATAGAATTTATCGTGAATGTGACCTCATTGAAGGGGTGACATGTTCACATGTGTACATTGCGCAACGAGAAGAATGCGAATGAAACCACAAATATATTGAACTATTTTGTAATATCTGTCAATGCTCCTGTGTAAATGTTGTCAACAATGGTGAATTCACAGTCACAACGTCTTGCTCTCCATCGTGTCTGTGCGATTATTATATTCAAGAAAACAAATGAACTATTCCGAAAAGTCGCTTACTCTCAGTTGTTGACGTAGTTTCTGTAAATATGCGTATTTCAAGGCAAAAGCAATACGATATTATTTCTTCTGTATATCAGACAATGATGTACAGCATTTTGTTCCTGTGTAATTGTTAGCACTTACTGTGAATTTACATTCACAATTGATGACTGTAGGTTAGCACTGTAAAAATCCCTCCGACGCTCGATATCTCTTTCATAACCGTGGTGTGTCATTTTCTCGTTACTTACGATTCGTTCTTCGAAGTGTCAGTGCAAATGCAACTGCATGTGTCACGGCTGTGCTAGTTGGTATGTGTAATGAAATGGTGTTCTGATAAAAGTGATTTGAATTGTGGCCAACTTCATGGTTATTCGATTGCGAATTATTGATCTTATTAGTTCAACAGCATAGATCTCTCTCTTCATCATCATCACAGCAAGAACTACGATACTTACACACTATCACGTGTGAAACTTACACTCACAATTATCACAGTAAGATGTGATACTCCAAACATCAAGCTATTGTTTGCAGTGTGATGACACACAACGCACTTCTAATATTCGTTATTATAATATCAAGGAAAAGTGATAGAATTTATCGTGAATGTGACCTAATTGAAGGAGTGACATGTTCACATGTGTACATTGCGCAACGAGAAAAATGCGAATGAAACCACAAATATATTGAACTATTTTGTAATATCTGTCAATGCTCCTGTGTAAATGTTGTCAACAATGGTGAATTCACAGTCACAACGTCTTGCTCTCCATCGTGTCTGTGCGATTATTATATTCAAGAAAACAAATGAACTATTCCGAAAAGTCGCTTACCCTCAGTTGTTGACGTAGTTTCTGTAAATATGCGTATTTCAATTAAAAAAAAAACGATATTATTTCTTCTGTATATCAGACAATGATGTACAGCATTTTGTTCCTGTGTAATTGTTAGCACTTACTGTGAATTTACATTCACAATTGATGACTGTAGGTTAGCACTGTAAAAATCCCTCCGACGCTCGATATCTCTTTCATAACCGTGGTGTGTCATTTTCTCGTTACTTACGATTCGTTCTTCGAAGTGTCAGTGCAAATGCAACTGCATGTGTCACGGCTGTGCTAGTTGGTATGTGTAATGAAATGGTGTTCTGATAAAAGTGATTTGAATTGTGGCCAACTTCATGGTTATTCGATTGCGAATTATTGATCTTATTAGTTCAACAGCATAGATCTCTCTCTTCATCATCATCACAGCAAGAACTACGATACTTACACACTATCACGTGTGAAACTTACACTCACAATTATCACAGTAAAATGTGATACTCCAAACATCAAGCTATTGTTTGCAGTGTGATGACACACAACGCACTTCTAATATTCGTTATTATAATATCAAGGAAAAGTGATAGAATTTATCGTGAATGTGACCTAATTGAAGGAGTGACATGTTCACATGTGTACATTGCGCAACGAGAAGAATGCGAATGAAACCACAAATATATTGAACTATTTTGTAATATCTGTCAATGCTCCTGTGTAAATGTTGTCAACAATGGTGAATTCACAGTCACAACGTCTTGCTCTCCATCGTGTCTGTGCGATTATTATATTCAAGAAAACAAATGAACTATTCCGAAAAGTCGCTTACTCTCAGTTGTTGACGTAGTTTCTGTAAATATGCGTATTTCAATTAAAAAAAAAATACGATATTATTTCTTCTGTATATCAGACAATGATGAACAGCATTTTGTTCCTGTGTAATTGTTAGCACTTACTGTGAATTTACATTCACAATTGATGACTGTAGGTTAGCACTGTAAAAATCCCTCCGACGCTCGATATCTCTTTCATAACCGTGGTGTGTCATTTTCTCGTTACTTACGATTCGTTCTTCGAAGTGTCAGTGCAAATGCAACTGCATGTGTCACGGCTGTGCTAGTTGGTATGTGTAATGAAATGGTGTTCTGATAAAAGTGATTTGAATTGTGGCCAACTTCATGGTTATTCGATTGCGAATTATTGATCTTATTAGTTCAACAGCATAGATCTCTCTCTTCATCATCATCACAGCAAGAACTACGATACTCACACACTAACACGTGTGAAACTTACACTCACAATTATCACAGTAAAATGTGATACTCCAAACATCAAGCTATTGTTTGCAGTGTGATGACACACAACGCACTTCTAATATTCGTTATTATAATATCAAGGAAAAGTGATAGAATTTATCGTGAATGTGACCTCATTGAAGGGGTGACATGTTCACATGTGTACATTGCGCAACGAGAAAATGCGAATGAAACCACAAATATATTGAACTATTTTGTAATATCTGTCAATGCTCCTGCGTAAATGTTGTCAACAATGGTGAATTCACAGTCACAACGTCTTGCTCTCCATCGTGTCTGTGCGATTATTATATTCAAGAAAACAAATGAACTATTCCGAAAAGTCGCTTACCCTCAGTTGTTGCTAGTATCTGTAAATGAGCGTATTTCAAGGCAAAAGCAATACGATATTATTTCTTCTGTATATCAGACAATGATGTACAGCATTTTGTTCCTGTGTAATTGTTAGCACTTACTGTGAATTTACATTCACAATTGATGACTGTAGGTTAGCACTGTAAAAATCCCTCCGACGCTCGATATCTCTTTCATAACCGTGGTGTGTCATTTTCTCGTTACTTACGATTCGTTCTTCGAAGTGTCAGTGCAAATGCAACTGCATGTGTCACGGCTGTGCTAGT
>OX103973.1:31322235-31454940 GCA_944470395.2 Schistosoma turkestanicum
CTAACATCCCCAACACTCCTCCCCTTTTTAATAGCCTGTGCTCCTGGGGTCGACCTGCATCTTGACTGTCGTTCGCCGCTGTCTGAAAGGATACGTTCGGGGACGAAGAACAGCTTGCTGCTGAGTTTCTTCTCGCGGCGGGGCTGCCGGTAGTTTAAAGGTATCAAGCAGGATGTCAAGGGGAAGGCTTTCTGCTCTTGATGGGCGATCTGGGGCTAGCCGTCTGCGTATCTGATTTCGATGACGTGACCATTTATCACCTCCTACCTCTACTTCGTTCATAACTCGAACAACTCTTCTGACCACTCTCGCTTCTGCCCAAGGACAATGGTTCGTTCTGTAGTCGCGGGCAAACACAGAGCATCCCACTTCGTAAGCGGATTGTCTTTGCGGCTTTGTCTCTACTGATGTGGGTGCGTTACTCGGATGCATCAGGCTGTGAATCGTTTTCAATCTTCTTCCCATCAGGATTTCTGCTTGGGACTTTTGCTCCGGTCACAATTCATTTGGTGTTGTCCGATAGACGTACAAGAAATTTTGTAACGCGTCGGCTGGTGTCCCCTCCCCTTTTGACTTATGCAATGCTCTTTTAAACGTATCCACAAACCTTTCAGCCTGCCCATTCGATTGCGGGTGGTATGGTGGCGAGCGTAAGTGTTTAATGGCTAGCCGTTGACAGAAAGTCTGGAATTGGTAAGAGGTGAATTGAGATCGATTGTCCGATACGATCACATCTGGTATGCCATTTCGTGAGAAAATTTCAGTTAGGAGCTGTATAGTCTTAGTTGTAGTGGGCGGAATAACGGGGTTGATTTCAGGCCATTTTAAGAAGGCGTCGACGACAATTAAATACATAGTTCCATTAATTGAACCAGCGAAGTCGACATGTATCCTGGACCACGGGTGCTCAGGTTTTGGCCATGAAACCGGCGGAATTTTGGCATTCATCTTTGCCGCCTGCTGACACCGCATGCATTTTTCAATCAACGCTGTGACATTTTGATCCATGTGAGGCCAGTATGCATAACTCCTGGCTATGGACTTCATTCGTTTAATCCCAGGATGACCAAGATGGAACTGTTTCAGCACTTTTGCACGAAGGGATTCTGGCATCACTACTCTTTCACCAAACATCAGACAATCGTTCACGATGAATAGTGACTCCCGCCGCTGATACAGTTGCTTCATGTCACCTTCAAACTGTTTCGACGGCCAACCGTTAGTGACATATTTCGTCGTCATCTTGATGATAGGGTCGTTTCTAGAAGCATTTTGTATGTCTGTTGCAGACACCGGTAATGCGCGAACTGCGGTTGTCAGATAACATTCTGCGTGGTCTTCTACTGACAGAGATGCGATCACCATGTTTTCCTCAGCCGCCACTTGCTCATTAATGAGTCGTGACAAAGCGTCTGCTTGACCGAATTGTAGAGTGAGTCGATATTGGATTTCGAAATCATACCTCAAAAGTACCAAGGCCCATCGCTGAAGACGATTTGCAGAATGGGCTGGAATGCCAGATTTAGAACCGAATACTGTTAACAGAGGCTTGTGATCTGTGAGGAGCGTGAATCTCCGACTGTACAGAAACTTATGGAAACGGCGAACAGCAAACACAAGGGCAAGAGCTTCTTTCTCTATCTGGCTATACTTCTTTTCTGCTGGGATTAGTGTACGGGATGCCTGCATGACGGTTTTTTCTGACGCGTGTGGAAATTGATGTGGAATAACAGCACCTAGGCCATATGCTGAAGCGTCTGCTACTACGATGGTCGGCATGGATGGGTCGTAATGTGTTAATAACAATTCCGAGCTAACTATAGACTTGAGTTTACCAAAAGCCGCGTCACACACTTTAGTCCAGTTCCATGTGCTATGCTTCTGCAGTAGACAATTCAGTGGAGCGCGAATATCATGAATCGAAGGAACAAAAGCTGAATAATAACTGATTAATCTGGGAAAAGATCGTAATTCTGAAACATTAGTGGGAGTGGGTATCAGTTCGATAGCTCGGATATTCTCAGGATCAGGTCTGCGACCGTCGGCCTCAAAGATGAATCCCAAATACTTTACCGACTGCAATAGAAACTGGTATTTTTCTGGGTGTAACAGGAAACCGTTGTCACTGATGCGTTGTAGTACCTGTGTCGTGCGTTCCCGTAGCTGCTCTAACGTCTTCGAAACAATTAAGATATCATAGATATAAGCTGCAACCCATGAGATGTCTGATAGGATAGTATCCATTAGTTTCTGGAAGATGGATGGGGCAGTATTAACTCCAAAAGGCAAACGGTTGTACTGGGACAAACCACGATGAGTAGGGATAGTAAGCAGCTCTTTTGATGCGTCATCTACTTCCACTTGCAAATAAGCATCAGCTAGGTCGAGCTTTGCGAAGAACTTTCCCCCATTCAGCATAGTGAACAGATCTGCGGGGACTGGCAGAGGATAATGATGCTGTTCCAGAGCTGCGTTGAGACCTGTAGAAAAGTCAGCACATATATGTATCGTGCCATAGGCCTTCTTGATGACAATTTTAAGTGCTGCCCAAGTAGAGTAAGAAACGGGAGTAATAACTCGTTGTTGAAGGCGATTCAGTTCTTCATCTACTGTTGCTAATGTTGCATAAGGTAAGGTCTCTTTGGACGGAAAGCAGGCTTAGCCCCATGTTTCAACCGAAGTGTTGCTTTCATGGCAGTGCACCGACCTAATCCAGGTTCAAAAATGGTTGAAAACTCCGTCATCAGCTTCTTTGTATATGTTTCGGGGTCATGTGGTTATGATACCAGGTTGCATATAGTATTTAACGGGATATCAGCCAATTTTAGCTGATCGAACCAATCTAAACCAAGTAAATTTAGATCAGCTGGCGTTATATAGCATACCCCAGTAAACGACGAATCTCGGAAAGTAACTTTACATTCCAATTGTCCTAACAGATGAAGATATTTACCACATGCTCTTCGAGGCTTCTGTGTTGTGTGCTGCAGGCTTGGGCTAACCAATTCTGTCCAGTCTTTGCGTGAGAGGATAGTGACATCAGATGCAGTATCTATTTGCAATCTACACAAATGCCCGTTAATATTAAGAGTAATAAATTTCCTCTCACCTGGTGATGAGCTTTGGCAAGAAGATATTAGGCTCAATGCATTGGTACTGGATCTAGGAACAGGCTTCTTAGCACTTCTGGATCGGTTTGGCTTTTTCTGTAGGCAAAAGCCATCTTTATGACCGATGACTTTACACTTCCTGCATCTATGCTGCCTAAATGGGCAGTTCCGTACATAGTGCCATGAACCGCAGTGCCAGCAAGCAGTAGGGGGATTCATTTTTGGTTTTTGGGCAGAATTGGAGCGGGGTGAACTGGGTGTAGCATGGGCAGACTTATAATAATAAGTCTGCCCATGCTACACCCAGTTCATCTCGCTCCAATTCTGCCCAAAAACCCAAAATGAATCTTCCTTCTGCTTGCTGGCACTGCGGCTCATGGCACTATGTACGGAACTGCCTATTTAGGCAGCATAGATGCAGGAAGTGTAAAGTCATCGGTCATAAAGATGGCTTTCGCCTACAGAAAAGGAAAAACCGATCCAGAAGTGCTAAGAAGCCTGTTCCTAGATCCAGTACCAATGCATTGAGACTAATATCTTCCTGCCAAAGCTCATCACCAGGTGAGAGGAAACTTATTACTCTTAATATTAACGGTTATTTGTGTAGAATGCAAATAGATACTGCATCTGATGTCACTATCCTCTCACGCAACAATTGGACCAAATTGGGTAGCCCAAGCCTGCAGCACACAACACGAAAGCCTTGTACAGCATGTGGTAATTATCTTCGTCTGTTAGGACAACTGGAATGTAAAGTTGCTTTCCGAGATTCGTCGTTTACTGGGGTATGTTATATAACGCCAGGTGATCTAAATTTACTTGGTTTAGATTGGTTCGACCAGCTAAAATTGGCTGATGTCCCGTTAAATGCTATATGCAACCTGCTATCATAACCACATGACCCCGAAGCATACACGAAGAAGCTGATGACAGAGTTTTCAACCATTTGTGAACCTGGATTAGGTCGGTGCACTGCCATGAAAGCAACACTTCGGTTGAAACATGGGGCTAAGCCTGCTTTTTGTCCAAAGAGACCCGTACCTTATGCAACATTAGCAACAGTAGATGAAGAGCTGGATCGCCTTCAACGACAAGGAGTTATTACTCCGGTTTCTTACTCCAGTTGGGCAGCACCTATAGTCGTTATCAAGAAGGCCAACGGCACGATACGTATATGTGCTGACTTCTCTACAGGTCTCAACGCAACTCTAGAACAGCATCATTATCCTCTGCCATTCCCAAAAGATCTGTTCACTATGCTGAATGGGGGAGAGTTCTTCTCAAAGCTTGACCTAGCTGATGCTTATTTGCAAGTGGAAGTCGATGAAGCATCTAAAGAGCTGCTTACTATCAATATTCATCGTGGTTTTGTCCAGTACAACCGTCTGCCTTTTGGAGTTAAGACTGTCACATCTATCTTCCAACAACTAATGGATACTATCCTATCAGATATCTCAGGGGTTGCAGCTTCTCTCGATGATATCTTAATTGTTGCGAAGACGTTAGAACAGCTACGGGAACGCATGACATTGGTGCTACAACGCATCAGTGACAATGGTTTCCGGTTACGCCCAGAAAAATGCCAGTTTCTATTGCAGTCGGTAAAGTATTTGGGATTCATCTTTGATGCCGACGGTCGCAGACCGGATCCTGAAAACATCCGAGCTATCAAACTGATGCCCACTCTCACTCATGTTTCCGAATTACGATCTTTTCTGGGTTTAATCACTTATTATTCAGCCTTTGTTCCCTTGATGCATGATATTCGTGCTCCATTGAATTGTCTATTGCAGAAGCATAGCACATGGAACTGGACTAAAGAGTGTGACGCGGCTTTCGGTAAACTCAAGTCTATAATTAGCTCGGAATTGTTATGAACACACTACGACCCATCCATGCCGATCATCGTAGCAGCAGACGCTTCAGCATATGGCCTAGGTGCTGTTATTTCACATCAGTTTCCAGACGCGTCAGAAAAAGCCGTTATGCATGCATCCCGTACACTGACCCCAGCAGAAAAGAAGTATAGCCAGATAGAGAAAGAAGCTCTTGTCCTTGTGTTTGCTGTTCGCCGTTTCCATAAGTTTCTGTACGGTCGGAGATTCACGCTCCTCACAGATCACAAGCCTCTGTTAGCAATATTTGGTTCAAAGTCTGGCATTCCAGCCCATTCTGCAAATCGTCTTCAGCGATGGGCCTTGGTACTCTTGGGGTATGATTTCGAAATCCAATATCGACGTACTCTGCAATTCGGTCAAGCAGATGATTTGTCACGACTCATTAATGATCAATTGGCGGCTGAGGAAAACATGGTGATCGCATCTCTGACAGTAGAAGACCACGCAGAATGTTATCTGACAACCGCAGTTCGCGCATTACCGGTGTCTGAAACAGACATACAAAATGCTTCTAGAAACGACCCTATTATCAGGATGACGATGAAATATGTCACTAACGGTTGGCCGTCGGGTACGCCAGCCGAAACGTTACAAAATTTCTTGTACGTCTATCGGACAACACCAAATGAATTGTTACCCAGCAGAAATTCTGATCGTAAGAAGATTGAAAACGATCGACAGCCTGATGCAACCGACTAATGCACCCTCATCAGTAGAGACAAAGCAGCAAAGACAATTCGCTTACGAAGTGGGATGTCTTGTGTTTGCCCTCGACTACAGAACGAACCATGGTCCTTGGGCAGAAGCGAGAGTGGTCAGAAGAGTTGGTCGAGTTATGTACGAAGTAGAGTTAGGAGGCGATGAATGGTCACATCATCGGAATCAGATACGCAGACGGCTAGCCCCAAATCACCCATCAATAAAAGAAAGCCTTCACCTTGACATCTTGCATGATACCTCCGACCTACCGAGTGCCCCGCCACGAGAAGAAACACAGCAGCAAGCTGTTCTTCGTTCCCGAAGATGTTCCCTCAGACAGCAGCGAAAAATATTCAAGATGCAAGTCCACCCCAGGAGAACACGCTCTTAAAAAGTGGGGGAGCGTTGGGGATGTTAAATCCCCAAAATTTGCTTGATGATGCCTTATTTTGGTTTTCACGTTTGCCAGCATGGGCTGATCAGTTGACCTTGAGATTTCAATTCCCACTAGGAAAATCCATGGCTGTGAATTTTAGTATGCTATTTTCTTAACTGTCTCAAGGACGTTCCTATGTTGTATAAATAAACGACTGCTGTATGCTTGATTGTACTGTGATTGCTGGGTGTTTGTAGAATATACTTCTACGCTTACAAAGCTTTTCATTTCGACTTTGGGTATTCAAGGAAGCCTACCTGGACACTGGTAAAGGTCTCGTTCGCTTTTATCGACTAAGGTAAACTCGTAATAGCCTCAAGAATACTAAGCGACGAAATTATAATATATGTGTTTGTTGAATGAGTCGTGTTTCTCGGAATTTTTATCCATACAGTTCTCTTAGTCTTATATAACTGATCTCGTATATAACCGTAAAATGTAAATTGTACTGTTATACTAATGTCTTTTACTATAATTCCATTTCCACCATTTTACTGATATGAGATTCTATATATTGATAAGTGTATTTACTAGTTAGGAATTACTATAATTCAGTCATTAGTAATAAGATGTTATGATGAATAATATAATAAATTCAAAAGACTAAAAGTCAAAAGCACAACTACAGTTTTGGAGATTGTATTGTAATTTCTCAAATAATCAAGTGAAAGTCATGAATCACAATATTATTTTATTAACGATAGTAAAATAATAAAGATAAAATAGTTGTAGGCATTCAAATTTAATGAATTAAGATGAAGAATATTGTTTTTTATTTTACAACAATATGGTGTCATATATATGTATATAGAATTAGCTTTTAAAATCCAAAGGCGCTACTAATTTATCCCATTTGAACTCGATTGTGCGAATTTCGAAAAAATTTCCTCGTTGTGACACTTGTTCCACACCTGTTATTCTCGAAGTTTCCTCTTTTTATAATTTTTAGTTATAGGTCATATTTTTACTCTTACATTTTTCTCTTATCGTTATCTCCTAACCATCTTGATTTGCTGTGGCTTTATCTGATTTGCCTTTATATTGTGTACTATTACTTGTTCCTTTCTACCAATCTGTTATTGTCAGGGTTCTTTAGACTCTTGGAAAGTGAGTTGTTTGACATCGGTGCAAACATTGATGCGATTCTAGAATGTTAGATGTTGTATTATACACTAGTTATCCTCCGTTCTAAACTTATTTTTTCCTCTTTAATTATAACATTTCTCTATCCTCTGTTAAATTGTGCCACTGAAACCCTGATTTTCGTTCTAAGTAACGTTTTTCAAATCAACTGATATGAATTTCACTGCGTGAAATTTTCTCTCTTGATTTAGTTTCTTTAGTGCCGGTCTTCCTATTCGCCCTCCTACACGTGGCCAGCTTCACAAATGTTCTTTTGAGTGTAAGTTAATTCATAAACTTTCCAGTAGTTAATTGCTTGAAACTTTTCCCAGATTATTTTGATAATCGGATTGATTGTTATAAGTGATCTTTCACTGTACTACTAGTCTAGCATCCATCAATTCCATGTTTATATCCTACTTTTAAAAGCATGAGTGTATTGGTATCAGTCAGTCAGTTTCAACGTAGAACTTCGTACGTACGTAAGTCATTGTTACCATACCACATAAATACAAAGATGCAGTTGTCAGTTCAAAACCCGTATTGGTATTAGTGGTAAAGGAGATGAGGATTCGAAGAAATTATTCAAGTAGTATAACTCAGTGAGATGAATTTAGAAAGATAATGATAGAAGTGATAAGAAATTCAGAAGATTAGAATTTGAGAGAACACAAATAGTGGATATACCTGCGTTATTGAAAACGATTTTGAATCATGTCGTTCAAGATCTCTAATAATCGATTAGTATCATCTCGCGAGCCCCAAGCCAGTAGTCGTCACCTACCAACATGGCGTAATCTACTTGCGCGGACTTCATGGATTTAAGCCATGTTTTGATTTGTCCGTCCCTAGCTTTCTCCCAACCTCCAACACATAATATCGCTCTTCGAGGCAGTTGGGTATAATTAACACATATTGCAACCACCCTAACTGATGAAGTTTTAATACTCCATCTATTGACCTGCAATCCTAACCTAGTGCTTGTTTCCTAACAACGGCACTGCTTACTCGATAGTCTCAAGATAGACGAGCAATGCTTCGGAGACATCTATGATCGAAAATAGTGGTGACCCAACGATACAGATGGTAGATCAACCAGCACAATCGAGGATAGTTTCGTGCTTATTATATCATGACATCGCATCAAAATTATACACGCAAGCATATATATATATATATATATATATATATATATATACATCAATTCTTGGGCAGGGAAAATGACATGTAAGTAGGAAAATGAATTATTAAATACAAGTCAGAAAAATGAAATGAAGATGAGTTCATGTCAATATTTTTGAACGTTGACCGATCGATGTTAATACTGAATAACCAAGACGCTCCAGTAACAAATGATAGATCTAAAGAAAATTTTTAGAAGAGAACAGTAAATTGAGTAGTTATGACAGAAATTTTTGGATCAGTAACAAAATTGAAAAAGGAGAGTAACTGATTTTTATCCTCCAGTTTTATGCAATAAATTACTAGAGATGATATGTTTATCGTTGTACTAAGTGGTGATGTAGGGTGTATAGACAACTTATTTGGAATCTGCGCGATAACTAGGATCAGCGATTGGAAATGTAGGTTGACGCAGCCCAAAATCAATTATAACGGACATCGACAAATTCATCTATATTTCACTGTCCTTATATTTGGTTTTTATTTCACGCTATTGATTCTGTTAATCGATGCTTTTTTCGATCGCGTTCTTGTATTCCCTGTGAGAGATACCATTACTGTTTGACGCTTCAACTATTTAAGTTAATAATTTCATTCTACTGTGCTGATGTAGAATGATAACTGGAATTGAAGCACATTTACCTCAGGTCCCATGTCGATAATGACTGGCTTATATTTTCTAACATTCATGCCTTTCAAACAACAATCAAATAAGCTTAACAGTACTTTGATTACTCCAACTAGACACATGAGTATTTAAGAATATCTATACTCAATTAATCTACAAAATATGGATGCACTAAGAGTTTTAGCGACATCGAAACCGACACTAATATTATCTCATTTCAGTCGTCGACAAACCATAAAATAGTAATAATCATGCAGTGCTTCATTACCTTAGGTATGTATGTCATTTAATTTTTGATAAGAGAAATTGAAGTTATTGACACTTATTACTTACGATTATTAGAGTTAAGAGCCCTAACTCCTAAACTCAAAAACATTATGAAAACATTACAGTTTCATACTCACTGTAGCTAACTGTATTTTAGCTCGAGAATAAAACGAGAAATTATTGTGATGACGGGATAGTACGCCACTATAAGAGACATGTGACCAGTTTTGTAAATTTTTACCTCAGTATGACGCAACAGGAAGAAAAAGTAGTCAAGACACATTCAACTTACTATCAATAGAAAACAAAACTACACGAACAGATAGATTTTAATTTAACGTCCAGTGTAACTGCTTGTTCCCAAACGAGAAACAATATTTATGAGACCGTAAATAATACGAGAAATAAGTGCTGGACATTTTGAATGATAAGCTACATTCTGAAGTGCTATACGCAGTTCCAAAAATGCGTTACTGTAAACAAATAATACGTGAAACAACAAAATTTAAAGTAGGATACAACACCTAGAAGTTTGTGAGAATAAATAGATCTATACACAATATCTGAGGAGAATATGAAGAGTTTATAGCATGTACAAACAGTTTTCCTAAATAATTCGTACCAATTATTTATGTGAACTTTCATTCAAACCTTACAAAATTGAAATGAAATAGACGGTTAACTATTGATGTCATTGCAACAATGTTTTTAGGTTATGAGCAGTGGGAAATTACAAACAAATAATCGATGAAGTTAGCCAGTTTTTTCAAAGGACTTAATCACAAGACATCATCCAGTCAGTTGGTCAATGAAAACGTAAGACTTCGTATGTACGCACATAAGTCCATGTTGCAATACAACATTAACACAGAGATCCAATAGTCAAATTCAGACCACATCACTCGTTGAAGCTGGTGGTTGGGCGTACGCAACACATGTCGAAACCAAATCAACTAATGAAGTTTTAATGCTCCATCTATTGATCTGCAATTCTCATCTAGTACTCGTTTTCTAACAACGGCACTGCTTACTCGATAGTCCCAAGATAAACGAGCAATGCCTCGGAGACATCTATGATCGAAAACCACTAACCTACGAATAGTGCCTCGTGCTACCTGTCATTGCTGTCTTTGCCGTCTTTCTTGCTTTCGCCGCCCACGACTGTTTGCGATAACTGCGTAGACTTCATATCAATCTGAACTTAAGCATATTGCACTGTTCATCATGTTCAGTGCCAGGAGGGATCAGTTTCCGAACAGCTATCAGTTCTGTTGATGCTAGTGTGGTCTATGGCTACTCCCTAAAGCCCACCCAAGTGTCTTTCGCCTTCACTTAGTCTACCTACTTGAGCATTGAAGTTACCAGCCACTACTAGTATATCAGAGCGCCTAAATTTTTGAAGAAGGTTAGAGAAGTTTCTGGAAAACTCATCTTTCACCTAGTCTAAACTACAGTCAGATATAACGAAGAGGGCGAGTGACCCAATCTTTCCGAGTCCTTACTGTCTCATTCAATCGGACAGCGCACAAGAGACTATCTACTGGGATCCATCGAAGACTCAATGCTATACATACTCCAGACAAGCCACGGGATGCAGCAGCAGGACTTCCAGATACACGAAGAGTAAGTCGAGCTGCTTCTTTGTTTTGAGAAGGTGAAGTCAAATTAATGATTCTGTTCGCATCCTGTATGCGCGTCCGGACATCGCACACATTATAAAGTTACAACTACGATAAAGGCAGAGAGAACTCGGTCCATATATAATCTTGTCCAATTTTCTGAGGTATTTGACGGGATAAATTACATAATCACTTTAGATAGAGAAAAGAGATCGAATAAAAACAACATAAAATCGAATATTAGCCTAATCAAACTATCGGTATGCCTGAAGCTTTCATAAGAGCCATTATATTCAAGTTTGGCAGAAAACAACAGAAGGCATTGTTAAATAATAAGTATTACCAGTTGATAACTTACCGAGTATAAGGATTACGTCTGGAATTATAACGCATTTTTAAGAATGGGTAGTAAACAAAGGGAAGGACAAAAATTCTGGGTCCAGAAAGAGCCATAAATATGCAGATCACCATCAGCATGATTTCATTTAGAGCAATTATACGTAAAATATTTTGATCATGAGCCTTTACTTTATCAACCAATTTTTGTAGTATCTGATGGATATATGATGCACTTGACGAACTAACTGCGGCATTAGAACCATCATTCATTCCGCCACTATTCTGAGAAAAGGAAGTCTGAAGCATAAATAAAGAAGTAAATTTCTGTGTTTACAATGAGGTTCACGAAAAAGGATTTTATCAATTAGACAGATAAATTCTGTGCTTTGTTGGAAGTCGTCTTTAGTAACTTCCCAAATAAGGTTTAAAAAATAAACATAACAACCTGTGGATGATGGATAGATAGAAACAGTTGATTGCTCTCTCATTGACCCAACTTTTATGCAGTTGCGAAGTGAAAAGCAGAGAGAAGTGGGACATTTTACACACGGAAACGACTATTGTAGGATTTAATTTGTACTACAGATGTACTTCTAGAACTATAAACGCAATATTGGCGAGCACAGAGTCTGTGGGAAATCTATAGTCAAACACAAGACCAATTTCGTTTTAAACTTTATCTGTTTCTAAACATATAAGCAATAAGATTAGTACAATAAATAAGGAAATTACAGTTATCAAGTGAAACCAATAAACATACCGACCAATATACCGTGTCTTACGGAAATGAATAAAACTATGAGTCACATCAATATAATAGGATAATAATGTCCTTTAATTAGTGGGTCATTTACAAACTAGTTTACGGGCACGTCAGACCAGATCAAGTGATGAACGCTTAAACTACAATTTGATTGGTTAGTTAAAGCATAACTACAATTAGTTATGGAAATAACTAACAACTATAACCAGTTATTTTGTTAATGTTTGGGACCATATTTTGGAATACGTGCATTGTGAGGAGATCCCCTTGATATTGACATCCAGTCACAAAAGAAAGGTACCAGGTTCGACCACTGAAAAGAGAATGATACCTAAATTGAAGATAATTCAGCCGACCAATCTCAAACAGAAAGAAGTGCGTCCTGTGTATCACTGAAGGCCACAAATCACATCCAATTAAAAAGCTTCTGATGAAAGGTTTAACTGCGTCTGTAGACCCTTCGGGGCTACTGCCGGTCCTAAGCAAGGATAAGGGAGAAGGTTTGGGCATGGGTTGGCGACCTCCATCCCGTCAAAAAAACTAACTTTCCAAAAATACGATAACCAGAAGAAACAATTCAAATCATTTTAACTTTGCACTGGGAGTTGGAAGAAGAATTATGACGTCGCGTGATGGAAGTCGAGTTCCCTCGGAAGTCATGAAACCAATGCCCCTTCTGGCAACCAGAGCAACCATTCTTTTAGGTACATGGAACATTCGAACATTGTTGGAGACTGGAAGACTGTTCAGAATTGCAGCAGAAATCAAAAGACACAACCAGGAGGTGCTTGGAATCTGTGAAACTCATTGAACGCAGGTAGGACAACTAAGACTAGCTTCAGAGGAACTGCTGTTATACTCTGGTCCTGATGAGGAAAATGCTTCACATGCACAAGGAGTTGCACTGATGTTGTCCAAAACAAGCACAAAAGGCACTGATAGCATGGACATCTCATGGATACAGGATCATTAAAGCATCCTTCAAAACAAAGAAACAGGACATTACAATGAACGTCATCCAATGTTATGCACCTACCAATGACTACAATGACGACGATAAAGATCAATTCTACAAAAGGCTGCAGTCAATCGTCGACAGATGCTCACCAAAGGATTTGACGGTTCTGATGGGAGACCTGAATGCCAAGGTTGGAATGGACAACACTGGATATGAAGACATCATGGAACGACATGGACTGGGAGAAAGGAACGAAAACGGTGAGAGATTCGCAAACCTATGTGCCTTCAACAAACTGGTCATCGGTGGCACAATATTCCCGCACAAACGCATTCACAAAGCCACATGGATTTCACCGGACCACACTACTCAAAACCAAATCGACCATATCTGTATCAACAAAACGTTCAGAAGGACTATGGAGGATGTGAGAACCAAGAGAGGAGCTGATATAGCCTCAGATCACCACTTGCTGATCGCCAAAGTGAAACTGAAACTAAAGAAGCACTGGACAACAGGACAGACAACATCACAGAAGTTTAATACAACCTTTCTTCGGCATACCGTATAACTCGCGGATTGGCAAAGCAAGGGCTGCATTTCTACAGTTGAAATATATCTGGAACTCCAAACAACTTTCAACCAAAACCAAAATCAGGGTTTTCAATACAAATGTCAAGACAGTTCTACTATATGGAGCGGAAACTTGGAGAACTACTAAAGTCATCATCCAGAAGATACAAGTGTTTATTGACAGTTGTCTACGCGAAATATTTCGTATTCGTTGGCCAGACACCATCATCAAAAACGTACTGTGGGAGAGAACAAACCAGATTCCAACGGAGTTGGAAATCAGGAAGAAGCGTTGGAAGTAAATAGGACACACACCCTCAAGGCAAAAGGAAAAGAGGAACTCCAAAGAACAAATTTCGCCCAGAAATGGAGAAGGATATGAGAAGAATGAACAAAAATTAGACAGAACTGGAAAGGGAAGCCCGTGACAGAGTTGGTTGGAGAAAACTGGTGGGCGGCCTATGCACCACTGAGGATAACAGGCGTAAGTAAGTAAGTAAGTAAGTATATCCCGCTTGATAAAAGAACAGCAGTTGTATCACAGTCCGAAACCGGTAAATATATATATATATATATATATATATATATATATATATATATGCTTGCGTGTATAATTTTGATGCGATGTCATGATATAATAAGCACGAAACTATCCTCGATTGTGCTGGTTGATCTACCATCTGTATCGTTGGGTCACCACTATTTTCGATCATAGATGTCTCCGAAGCATTGCTCGTCTATCTTGAGACTATCGAGTAAGCAGTGCCGTTGTTAGGAAACAAGCACTAGGTTAGGATTGCAGGTCAATAGATGGAGTATTAAAACTTCATCAGTTAGGGTGGTTGCAATATGTGTTAATTATATCCAACTGCCTCGAAGAGCGATATTATGTGTTGGAGGTTGGGAGAAAGCTAGGGACGGACAAATCAAAACATGGCTTAAATCCATGAAGTCCGCGCAAGTAGATTACGCCATGTTGGTAGGTGACGACTACTGGCTTGGGGCTCGCGAGATGATACTAATCGATTATTAGAGATCTTGAACGACATGATTCAAAATCGTTTTCAATAACGCAGGTATATCCACTATTTGTGTTCTCTCAAATTCTAATCTTCTGAATTTCTTATCACTTCTATCATTATCTTTCTAAATTCATCTCACTGAGTTATACTACTTGAATAATTTCTTCGAATCCTCATCTCCTTTACCACTAATACCAATACGGGTTTTGAACTGACAACTGCATCTTTGTATTTATGTGGTATGGTAACAATGACTTACGTACGTACGAAGTTCTACGTTGAAACTGACTGACTGACTGACTGATACCAATACACTCATGCTTTTAAAAGTAGGATATAAACATGGAATTGATGGATGCTAAACTAGTAGTACAGTGAAAGATCACTTATAACAGTCAATCCGATTATCAAAATAATCTGGGAAAAGTTTCAAGCAATTAACTACTGGAAAGTTTATGAATTAACTTACACTCAAAAGAACATTTGTGAAGCTGGCCACGTGTAGGAGGGCGAATAGGAAGACCGGCACTAAAGAAACTAAATCAAGAGAGAAAATTTCACGCAGTGAAATTCATATCAGTTGATTTGAAAAACGTTACTTAGAACGAAAATCAGGGTTTCAGTGGCACAATTTAACAGAGGATAGAGAAATGTTATAATTAAAGAGGAAAAAATAAGTTTAGAACGGAGGATAACTAGTGTATAATACAACATCTAACATTCTAGAATCGCATCAATGTTTGCACCGATGTCAAACAACTCACTTTCCAAGAGTCTAAAGAACCCTGACAATAACAGATTGGTAGAAAGGAACAAGTAATAGTACACAATATAAAGGCAAATCAGATAAAGCCACAGCAAATCAAGATCAAGATGGTTAGGAGATAACGATAAGAGAAAAATGTAAGAGTAAAAATATGACCCATAACTAAAAATTATAAAAAGAGGAAACTTCGAGAATAACAGGTGTGGAACAAGTGTCACAACGAGGAAATTTTTTCGAAATTCGCACAATCGAGTTCAAATGGGATAAATTAGTAGCGCCTTTGGATTTTAAAAGCTAATTCTATATACATATATATGACACCATATTGTTGTAAAATAAAAAACAATATTCTTCATCTTAATTCATTAAATTTGAATGCCTACAACTATTTTATCTTTATTATTTTACTATCGTTAATAAAATAATATTGTGATTTATGACTTTCACTTGATTATTTGAGAAATTACAATACAATCTCCAAAACTGTAGTTGTGCTTTTGACTTTTAGTCTTTTGAATTTATTATATTATTCATCATAACATCTTATTACTAATGACTGAATTATAGTAATTCCTAACCAGTAAATACACTTATCAATATATAGAATCTCATATCAGTAAAATGGTGGAAATGGAATTATAGTAAAAGACATTAGTATAACAGTACAATTTACATTTTACGGCTATATACGAGATCAGTTATATAAGACTAAAGAGAACTGTATGGATAAAAATTTCGAGAAACGACTCATTCAACACACACATATATTATAAGTTCGTCGCTTAGTATTCTTGAGGCTATTACGAGTTTACCTTAGTCGATAAAAGCGAACGAGACCTTTGCCAGCGTCAAGGTAGGCTTCCTTGAATACCCAAAGTCGAAATAAAAGGCTTTCTAAGCGTAGAAGTATATTCTACAAACACCCAGCAATCACAGTACAATCAAGCATACAACTGTCGTTTATTTATACAACATAGGAACGTCCTTGAGACAGTTAAGAAAATAGCATACTAAAATTCACAGCCATGGATTTTCCTAGTGGGAATTGAAATCTTAAGGTCAACTGATCAGCCCATGCCGGCAAACGTGAAAACCAAAATAAGGCATCATCAAGCAAATTTTGGGGATCTAACATCCACAACAATATAGGAGAGAAGATTAGCAAAATGAAGGTAAACGGCACCCTTTAAATGAACTCTGGTTAATCTACAGAAAATTTTGGATGGTAAGTGCGTCATCGAACAGAACCATATGAGGGTTGGAAACGTAGTCTAGCAACATAATGAAGAAACAATAAAATACTCTTCATGAAGTATTTAAATGACAGGTCTACCAAATATGTATTATTTAGAACAGAGTCAAAAAAGTGTGCAAACATAACAACTTGGAAATGATACCTGTGACTGGTGGTAATACTGCAAACATAATGGAAAAAAGTAAGTAATGAGAAGAATCCTCAGCGACGAAGACCTCTAAAACTTCTCGAGAGAACCCCGTATTCAAACTTTTTATTCGCTGATGCAAACGTAGAGCTGAAGTCGCCGCGCTTGCTAGTAATGCTCTTCGATACCAAACCTCCAGATCTGTCGGGCGCAAACGAGAGAGAAGTGGTTCAAAGAAGAAGACGAAACAGCTAAACAGTGTTCCCAAACGAGCGAAGTACATAGCAGTATTGACATAATCAGACTTTAAACGTCCCTGTAAAATACAAAGGCAAATTTTTTGTAAAGAAATATTAAGTTAGGCTAATGCAGATGAACACAAAATTTGAAAATGCAAACAGTGATTCTTTCACTAGGAGGATGAAAATTTGCCTACTTGACAAACAGAATGTCAACTTGGCTTCAATAAAAACAGTCAGGTTACTCATTGCATCTCATTTATTTGTTATGTGTTTTACGTATGACGAAGAATAAGCAATCCGTTTCACAAACTAGACCTTATTACTGAAGAGAAATTTGTACAACTAACACGAATCCGTTCTTCAAACTGTATCAGTCTCATATTTTACTTACATTATTAGTTCCGACCCCTTTTTTATAGCTATTAAATTTTCACAATGAATACAACTAAAACTATTTTAAGATTTACATCTTATTGTGATGAAGTGTGGGAACTTGAGCTGATGAAGTGATGAGTTTCAGGTTGTTTACAACGGACTGAAACAATTTTACATCCTCATATAATCATCATCAAAACCCGAATTTCTAACAATATTAAATTGAAACTATTATATTATTCATGAATTGTCAGTTGTACAAGTAGCTTTTAAATCGTAGCATTGTCACCTAAAGTATAACCATTTGATTAATATTGGTTGTATTGTCACTAAGATTATATTAGTGCACAACCAAAACGAGAAAATGGTAAGGTATACTTACAGTTACAGTTATTAACTGTGTTGATTCAATTTATTAGGAAAATAAGAACACACCTTTTACAATTGATTTGGATAGGCGAGACGCGTAACTGCTATATCAAGTTTACAAAAACTCCTTAGGCGTAACAGTAAAATGATAATTAATAAACATTGGTTACATTTCAGGCTTAAACTCATTTACACTGGCTTATCTTAGGGAAAGTAGTGAAATGCATTTCTTAGTTGAACACCAGACAAAAAGGCATATAGTTAGAGTAGATTGAAATAGACGTGCTTACACAGTGCAGACAGGAGACCTTCCTCTTACTGTCTCAGAATGAACACAATATCAACCCTATGAGGTGACTTTTGGTCGAAATAACTGGGAAAAATGTTTTAGTTAGGAATTAGTCTACATATAAACTGTTATTCCCAAAAATGATTGTAGTAAACCATTTGAGATTCATTACACAGGAAATAAATCACAATTACTCCCGACCATAGTTGCTACCTTGACGTGGTGATCCGGCTCGCCTATCGTGATGACCCAGCCGAGCTATATTGGCTGGAACATATGTTCCTGAAGGTCCTACCATGCCAGGCAGGTCGATTGGAGAACGATGAGACTAAAAGTAGCTATTCTAGGTCTGAGGGCGAAGTCGTACTGCTGACTGTAGACGGGTGTGACAGCAGAAAGGTGTTTCCCTTGAACAACCAGCATCTGCAGCGATGCTGCCTTCTCACAAGGAAGGAAGGAAGGGTTAGAAAAGATCGACCCTAAAAATGTCACACTTCACCTAACCTCACGGATTTCAGTCCCCGGCGGTAAGGGTGCCCACTAAGGGCTTTCAAGAGCGGAGCTATTACTCAAAAAGCCTTTAATAAGAAGGCCGTCCGTGACCGCCCTCAAGCAGTTGCCGCTTGGACTCTGCGGTCAGGCTCCCAGGTCTCTGAGACCAACACTAATCTATCTTCCTTTTCAGGTCCCTCAAGAAACAACGTTCCACGGTGTGAGCAGCCCGGAAGTACCAACCGCCCTCATACCCGTAACAGCAAACGAGACCCAATTGGTCAAAATTAAATCCATCCTACACCCCCTAATATCTCTCTTATCTCCACGACAAACTCCTCCCACATTCCTTTATCACCCTGACCTGCTAATACAAACGATTAGAGTTCAAAAAACACCATTTCTGGTCTCCTGAAACCCCGTTCTAAACCACATGTTGGAGCATTCAATATACGGACATTGTGTCAAATAGGGAAACAGGACTCACTAGCTAGAACTTTAGAATCTCGCGCCATCGATGTGTGCTGCGTCTCGGAAACGCGCATACAGGATCCTAGTAAAATCAATAATTTGATTTCACCTTCTCAAAATAAAGAAGCAACTCGATTTACTTCTCGTGTATCTGGTAGCCCTGATGCTGCTTCTCGGGGTCTCGTTGGCGTAGGTATAGCATTGAGTCCTAGGGCAGAACTAGCTCTCTTTGACTGGATCCCAGTAGATAGTCTCTTGTGCGCTGTCCGATTGAATGGGACAGTGAGGACTCGGGAAGATAGGGATACCCGTCGTTGCGTCTTCGTCGTATCTGCCTATGCCCCCACTGACTGCAGTTAAGACGAGGTGAAAGATGACTTTTACAGAAAGCTTTCGGACCTCCTCCAAAAAGTTAGACAATCTGATATAGTTATAATGACTGGTGACTTCAATGCTCAAGTAGGTAGACTAAGTGAAAATGAAAGACACCTGGCTGGATGTTATGGTGTTGTGGCTCAGAGAACAAATAATGGTGACCGTCTGTTGCAACTGTGCTGAGATAACCGCCTATTCTTAGCAAACACTAACTTTGGGCACAAGGAAAAGCATCTTTTGACCTGGCAACCCCCAAAGTTGTCTCAACGATGGACCCAACTAGATCACATTGCCATCAGTCACCGATGGAGATGTTTGATAGAGGACTGTCGCTCGTTGTGGGGCACATGTTTTGATTCAGATCATGCCCTAGTGCGAGCTCTTATTTGTTTGAGGCTTACTGGACGTAGGAAAGACACCGTAAGAAAGCCTCTTAGGGTGTTACTTAATGATAATAAGGCGAAGAATATATTTCAGGAACTAGAAAGACAGATAGGCGACCATTTAAGAGATTCCCATCCGGGGGCAGGTTGGAATGATATCAAGAAGGCTGTGGAAACAGCAGTGATATCTGCTAATAAGATTAACCATAGGTTTAGGATGAAATCATGAATCTCTGTAGCATCCACCGAACTGATGGATGCCCGAAAACTCATCCCACCTGGCTCTGAACATGATGAAGAACGAAGTCAACTTAATCGCAGGCTGATAAAAAGCCTGCGCAACGACCGTGAACAGTGGTGGGTGGCGAAAGCAAAGACGATGGAAAGGGCAGCGGCGATCGGCAACAGTAGACAACTTTTCCGACTTATCAAGGAAACTGGTATTAGGAATCCTAGTGTAAGTGAGACTATCTCGGAATATGATGGGACTAATATTTATTCTCAATCTAGGAAATTGGATCGATGGGCAGAACACTTAAGAGATCAGTTCAACTGACCTCGAGCCACTCTTCGGCTACCCACGATCTCTAGTCATCCTGAATGGCTAATCGACGTAAGTCCTCCTAGTCTTTGAGAAGTTGAGAAAGCTATAGGAAATCTAGAGCGTGGTAGAGCAGCATGTCCTGATAGACTGACCCCTGAAATATTTAAGGACGGTGGTCCAGTTTTAGCAGCTAGGTTGACTGAGATTTTAGGTAGAATCTGGGAACTGGACGTAATCGCATCCGAGTGGTCTCAATCACTGATTGTCCCA
The DNA here is from genome assembly GCA_944470395.2 of Schistosoma turkestanicum. Lineage (NCBI taxonomy): Eukaryota > Metazoa > Platyhelminthes > Trematoda > Strigeidida > Schistosomatidae > Schistosoma > Schistosoma turkestanicum. Next base: position 31,342,810 of record OX103973.1, read on the forward strand.
ATCTATAAGAAAGGACAAAAGTCTTTTTGTGACAATCACGGGGGTATCAGTCTAAGTAATAAAGTTTCTAAATTGTTAGCCTCGATTATACTTAGATGCCTGATTAGTGCCCCTGAAGAGCAGACTAGAGAAAACCAGGCTGGTTTTCGACCAGGTCGTGGCTGTATAGACCATATTTTCACACTACAGCAGGTCTTGGAACACAGACACACATTTAGGCGTTCTACAATAGTTGTCTTCCTGGACCTAAAAGCGGCATTCGACTCAGTGGATCGTGAGGTTCTGTGGCAGTGTCTGTCATCGAAAGGTGTACCAAAAAAGTACATTCACCTTTTACAGGCTCTCTACTCGAACACCATTGGTCGAGTAAGAGCTTATGGTGAACAGTCATCGGAATTCTTTACTTCAAGTGGTGTCCGTCAGGGATGTCTACTCTCTCCATTCTTGTTTAATTTTATCATAGACATGCTCTTATGAATAACTTTATCCTCGTCTGAATTTTCAGGAGTAGACCTATTACCAGGAGGTTTGCTAATCGACTTAGAATATGCCTATGACATAGTCCTACTTGGTGAAGACGCTGACAAAATGCAGTCTTCTGACCATCCTAAGCAACAATGCAAGCATGTTTGAGATCCGGTTTCCCTCGCGAAATGCAAAATGTTGCTTCAAGATTGGGTTGCGTAGGCACCTGAACTAGTGATATGGAGTGAAGTAGTCGAGCGTTTCGACCGCTTCACTTACTTCGGGAATCTCACCAGTGCTGATGGCCTGGTGACTGATGGAATCTCAGCTCGGATACAGAAGGGTCGATTGGCTTTTGCCAGCCTGCGTCACTTATGGCGCAGGTGAGATATCCGTCTGCTGATTAAAGGACGAGTGTACTATGCAGCAGTTCGCTCCGTCCTACTGTACGGATGCGAGACTTGGCCTTTAAGAGTGGAGAACTTCCGTAGGTTACTAGTCTTCGATCATCGATGTCTCCGAAGCATTGCTCGTGTATCATGGGACAACCGTATAACCAATGCTGTCGTAAGAAACGAGTTCTAAGTAGGGACGGCAAATCAATAGATGAAGTAGTGAAACTTCATCAGCTGAGGTGGTTGGGACATGTGTTACGTATGGCTAACCACCAACTGCCGCGGCGAGCTGTTTTGCAGTGTAGGAGTAGATTGGATGAAAGCTAGGGGCGGCCAAGCAAAAACATGGCACAAATAAATGAAGTCACTGACAAGTGGACTGAGTCATGTTGGTAGATGTAGGCTACCTGGTTGGGGTCCGCGAGACGATAGTCACCGATGGTTAGAGACCTTGAACGACATGGCTCAGAATCGTTTGCAATGGCGCAGGTGCATCCAATCATTGTGCTCTATGAAATTCTAAGCTTCTGCATTATTCATAATCTCTCTCTTTCTCCTTCTAAATTTATCTTACTGAATTATACAACTCGAATCATATCTTCGCTTTCTAATCTTCTCCATTACTGCTAATACTTCTATTATTGCTATCACTCTTGGATTTGAATTGACAGTTGCGTCTCTGTGCTGATGGAGCATGACAACCTGAACTGATGTACGTGCGTACGAAGTTCTGCGTTGTATCTGTGTCTGTGTCTAATCACAATTACTTGATCTTTCACGTATTAAAATTGGTTAACTTTTACTTACCAAACGAGACGAGTTATATACACACAGATTCAGACGTCTCACGAAATTTTACTGGAGTGCAAATTATTATGGTTACTCGTGTATACCCACTGTCGCAGCACGATCAGCAAGTCGCAAAGAAACACGCGCTCGCAATAATGCATTATCTGAATCCTCTGTCAAACACCTCCATCGGTGACTGATGGCAATGTGATCTAGTTGGGTCCATCGTTGAGACAACTTTGGGAGTTGCCAGGTCAAAAGATGCTTTTCCTTGTGCCCAAAGTTAGTGTTTGCTAAGAATAGGCGGTTATCTCAGCACAGTTGCAACAGACGGTCACCATTATTTGTTCTCTGAGCCGCAACACCATAACATCCAGCCAGGTGTCTTTCATTTTCACTTAGTCTACCTACTTGAGCATTGAAGTCACCAGTCATTATAACTATATCAGATTGTCTAACTTTTTGGAGGAGGTCCGAAAGCTTTCTGTAAAAGTCATCTTTCACCTCGTCTTAACTGCAGTCAGTGGGGGCATAGGCAGATACGACGAAGACGCAACGACGGGTATCCCTATCTTCCCGAGTCCTCACTGTCCCATTCAATCGGACAGCGCACAAGAGACTATCTACTGGGATCCAGTCAAAGAGAGCTAGTTCTGCCCTAGGACTCAATGCTATACCTACGCCAACGAGACCCCGAGAAGCAGCATCAGGGCTACCAGATACACGAGAAGTAAATCGAGTTGCTTCTTTATTTTGAGAAGGTGAAATCAAATTATTGATTTTACTAGGATCCTGTATGCGCGTTTCCGAGACGCAGCACACATCGATGGCGCGAGATTCTAAAGTTCTAGCTAGTGAGTCCTGTTTCCCTATTTGACACAATGTCCGTATATTGAATGCTCCAACATGTGGTTTAGAACGGGGTTTCAGGAGACCAGAAATGGTGTTTTTTGAACTCTAATCGTTTGTATTAGCAGGTCAGGGTGATAAAGGAATGTGGGAGGAGTTTGTCGTGGAGATAAGAGAGATATTAGGGGGTGTAGGATGGATTTAATTTTGACCAATTGGGTCTCGTGTGCTGTTACGCGTCACTACCCGGCTGCTCATTACGTGGGTGTTTCCTGAGGAACTTGAAAAAGAAGTCGGATTAGTGTTGGTCTTAGAGACCTGGAAGTGTGATCTTGATGCCAGTCACGCACAGCCTTTTTTACGTGATCGTTTAGCATCGGCTTAACTCATGTTGTATAGGTTGCAATGACAAGATTTAGATTACCAAAACAAAGAATGTAGAATAGGAGTCGAATCCTTATTGAAGTCAATGAAAGCAATTTATCTAATAGGGTTTGTTGAGTAAAAGATGTCATAGATTATAGCATGAAGTATCAGATAGTACTTTATGTTATAAGTAAGCAGAGACTAACCAATCCTAATTCTGAGAGATACATTGCGTGAGACTTGTATGCACATATAAGATGAAATATCTTATGCAGCATGCATTTTTCAGTGGGTCAAGACCGACTTTTGTTTGTAAGAACTGTAAACTCTACGAGATATATCTTTTTTTTAGTTTCTGTATTTTGTACTTTGGTGAACGCCGACTGTGCGACAACGGCAATTAAAAGCTCAATACGGTTTTATTTGGATGAATTTACTTCATACATTCGATATCCGGACAGGCATAAGAATGGGAAGCGCAAAGTGAAACAAAGTGAAGCCAAGTGTAGGCGAGTAAGCCAACCCGTTTGTTTGACAATGGTGATAAGCAGGATACGGATTCCGTTGGATGAGTTGATTTTAAGTAATCGTTTATTAAGACAGATATTAGAATACCAAGCGTTAAGGCAAAGCGAAGCGAAGTGGAGATGGCGAGTGAGCCAACTTCTTCCGATAAAGCATGGTCAGGTATTTCCAGTCAGACGAAAGTAAGCTAGGAATATGATCATCAAAGTAAGCAATACACACAATCAAACAAAATAGCTAAGGTTTTGAAAGAAGAATTAACTCAGTCAAATGTGTGAATGATTCGAGAATAGGTTGACTGGTTTATCCAGAGACAAAACAGGTTATGTAGACATAACATAATGGTACACACCACAATTTAAATATTACTAAATCAGGGAGTATCTTTGGAAACTGTCATCTCTGGAGAAATAGCGTACTTAGTCCAAACATACTTGGTTCGAACAATTTTCGATGAAAAGTGACGACCCATATAAAATACACTAAACCAACGACGAAAACAGAGTGTATTCAGGGTAAGACTATTGTAAACGGTAAGTTAAGCAGCGCATCAGTGTCACGCATCTCATAAAAAAACACTGAAGATCAGATACTATTCATGCTTTACATCGTGATAAGAAATGAAAGATAGACAACAGAAACAGTACAACATCCAATTATCCTTCCATATAACTCAGAAACTTACAATTAAATTATTATGTTGAACACCAGAGACTCCATTGCCACCTGACATTTCAAACTGCCCGCCTATAGGATCACGAGTGTCCAATGAATGACGATCTAGCCACTGGACTGTCTAATTCTAGTCAGTTAGCAGTTGGTTGTGAGTTTGCATGTCTAGGGATTTGAATGAATACGCTTGTTTCAGGGCAGTAGGGTTTCTGGATACAGGCAGCTATCACATTACGAGACAAGCGGTCAGTTATTTCCAGTGTGGAGAATAATAAGGATAAAATTATAATGCTAATATGAATAAATTTTCTGAACTAAGTAATATATAGATAATTTGGTATATTAATTGGTAGTAAAGATTGTGAGAGAGGACGGAAGTGTAAGCAAGGAAGAGGAAACAGAGATAATAGGCGAGATAGAATAATTGAGTGATCTGAGGAGATGGCAATAATAACAACTAACGGGTCTCAAGATATACATAATGCACAGCTTATCCAAGAGGGAGATGAAAATCCGTAGGTGAGTATATGATTCCCAAGTCTATTGTTAATGCTGTCCACTGAGAGGGTTGTAGTCATCTAGGCTGGGGGCACATTCCAAGTTGCGATGACTCTAAATGAGAAACAGCGTGCACGAACCTGAGTATTAGCTCTTTCATGTGCGATTCTTCGAGGATTCCCTAGAGGGGAGTGGTGGTGATGCATCAGTAAGATGGTCACGCCGGAGAATCTATTTTGAATGTTTTGTTTTTGGAAAATCCCTCCATGTATATATATTTGTGTTATGATATGACTGACTCTTTCTGTTTGACATTTTGGTAGTTTATTTGATTACATTTTAAGATTTTATCATTGTATATTGTTATTATTTCTATATCTTGTACTTATATTGAAGTTTTTATGTTTCCTTCTGAACTGTACATATGTTGTTTAAATTTGATATTTAATATGGCTACAGCCATATTTTGATTTGATACCTTAGCACTAACTGACTGGAAGCACGTATTCTTCCAGAAACGGATACCCATTGTGTTAATTGTGAACTCGAAAGTGTAATATTGTTTTGGTAATTGTCTGTATTTCCATTTTATCGATTAATAGAACCGTTTTCTCCCAGAATTATCGTGTTTTTGTTCCTGGACTGGGGTGAACGCGTATAAACCTACACTATCCGAGAGGAGTGAACTGCTAAAGTAGAAAATTCAATTGTACACGCCAACAGGTTTCTCATATGTGTGTAGTGTTCAAAATATGAAAGGTTTCAAATAATTCAGATGGTTGAGTAAGAAATAGATAATATTTCAATGAAAGCGCTTCCCTGCCTATTAGGTATGTGTTGCTGATGTCTTCAGGTGGGCATCTAAGTATATTTACCAAGCAAAAGAGGGATATTATTATAATCCAGTATCTCTACAACTAGGTTGTATAAACCGATTGTAATAACTCTAGTCAGTGCCTTAAGTATGTACCGGTTAATATGTCTTGTATTTAGAATGAATATATTTGCCTCAAAGAAGTAGAGCATCTGGGTACCAAGCATTATCATTTTAACAAGCAGTAGGTTAGTTGGTTTTAACAGAAAAAATCATGCGGGAAAATTGGAACGCTCAGATAAAACAACTGTTTAGACAACCAAATTAGCTATTTATCCAGTTGGTAGTATAGAGCGTATAAGAAGATGGGGAGGAATAGATGGTAGGAAGTAAAGTTGGAATAGGTTGCTGATAGTCAGTCTCTCTTTTTAGATCATGGTGCCAAGGCTCCAAGATCTTTTCTGATGTAAGGCATCTCTCCAAGGAAAATATCCCCATTGAAAATAATGAGCGAGCTTTATCATAGTAGTAGAAAATTGTGTCTTGCTTTCTGCGTACATAAGTGCACAAAGTAATATAAGTGAGGCTTGGTTGGATGAAATATATATGCGTTAGTGTATTTGTTACCAAACCTTGTCTATTTGGAAGACATTAAAGGACGTATAAAGGCTATAATTTTGTATGTTTCGGCCTGAATATGTTAATAAAACAATAATAAGAAAATTTATGAACATGCCGAAAAATAATTTCGCATTATGCTAACAACATGTATATAGTGCTACAACCAGCAGTCAGAGGCCGTGAGTACTCAGAAACAAAGGAAAAGGTGGGCAAAACAATAAAAATGGCTCTTATAAATAAGTTTGAACTACCGTATTATTCATGAATTGTCAGTTGTACAAGTAGCTTTTAAATCGTAGCATTGTCACCTAAAGTATAACCATTTGATTAATATTGGTTGTATTGTCACTAAGATTATATTAGTGCACAACCAAAACGAGAAAATGGTAAGGTATACTTACAGTTACAGTTATTAACTGTGTTGATTCAATTTATTAGGAAAATAAGAACACACCTTTTACAATTGATTTGGATAGGCGAGACGCGTAACTGCTATATCAAGTTTACAAAAACTCCTTAGGCGTAACAGTAAAATGATAATTAATAAACATTGGTTACATTTCAGGCTTAAACTCATTTACACTGGCTTATCTTAGGGAAAGTAGTGAAATGCATTTCTTAGTTGAACACCAGACAAAAAGGCATATAGTTAGAGTAGATTGAAATAGACGTGCTTACACAGTGCAGACAGGAGACCTTCCTCTTACTGTCTCAGAATGAACACAATATCAACCCTATGAGGTGACTTTTGGTCGAAATAACTGGGAAAAATGTTTTAGTTAGGAATTAGTCTACATATAAACTGTTATTCCCAAAAATGATTGTAGTAAACCATTTGAGATTCATTACACAGGAAGTTAATCACAATTACTTGATCCTTCACGTATTAAAATTGGTTTACTTTTACTGACGAAACGAGAAGAGTTATATACTTATGCAGGATAAATACACAGATTCAGACGTCTCATGAAATTTTACTGGAGTGCAAATTATTATGGTTACTCGTGTATACCCACTGTTGCAGAACTCCTACTTACGTCCTAACTTGGCTAGGTGGTTGTTCACGAAATTGAGAGGAGGAAAAGTGAATGCTCAGAGGTTAAACTAGTTTGGCGTGTACGGAAAATTGACCTAGATGTGTAAAATCCTCATTTCAAATCAGTACTGGACTGAAGCTCTTACACTGACGTGGTGGTCGGGATAGCTAATCGTGATGATCCAACCGACCTATATTGGCTGGAATATATAATCCCGTAGGTTCTACCACACCTGGCAGGTCGATTGGAGAACGATGAGACTGAAAGTAGCTACTCTAGGTCTGAGGGCAAAGTCGTACTGCTGACTGTAGACGGGTGTGACAGCAGAAAGGTGTTTCCCTCGGACAACCAGCATCTGCAACGATGCTGCCTTCTCACAAGGAAGGAAGGGTTAGAAAAGATCGACCCTAAAAATGTCACACCTCACCCTGACCCTATAGATTTCCGTCTCCGGTATCAAGGGTGCCCACTAAGGGCTTTTAAGAGTGGAGCTAATACTCAAAAACCCATTCATAAAAAGTCTGTGCGTGACCGGTCTCAAACATTTGTCCCCTGAACTCTGCAGTCACGCTTCCTTGTCGTCAGTCATACTACTTACTTTTGAGGTTTACGATAGCAGTAATTTGTTTCCCTTGTACCACCAGCAGCTGCAGCGATGTTGCCTTTTCACGAGGAAGTAAGCGGTTAGAAAACATCAACCCTAAAATCCTAACACACAAGTTTATGTAGAATCCTTCTTGGAAGGCTTTGTTTGGGAAAATCCTTCATTGTATACATTTGTAATGTGTTCTTATTGACTCTTTCTGTTCTGCATTTTGGCGATCTGTTTTATCCTATTTTGCGATGTTACTATTTGTATTTTGTTACAGTTTCTGTTTTTTGTACCCTTTTTTAGTTTCTATGTTTCTTTCCGAACTGTATTATAATGTTTAATTTGATAACCAATTATGGCGTCAGCTATATCGAATTTTGATTCTCCGGCGGCCGATACGTTCGTCTGGACTGGAAGAGTGCAATTTGGATCAAAATTTGGAACCACTTCCAGAATTGGAAACACTTTGTTTTATTACGGACGGCGGAAAGGTGTAATATTGTTTAGGTAATAATTTGTATTTGTATGATTAATGATAGAACCGTTACTTACCCACATCAACTGCTTTTCGGAATTGAACTGGACAAGGCGCATATCTAAACTTCCTGAACCGTCATTCCTAAAATCAAAACTCTGTTTAGATTTTACAGCTCTAAATGATATTGGTCGATTGGACTTGTGGATAATCGGATAATTCAAAACAATATTTCAAGTGAACGGGTTTTTTGGGTTCTTATGTGTTAAACAGTATCAATTGATCGGATTTTTCTTTTCCTTGGATTTCAGGTACTACAGTGAATTCTTGCAAAAAGAAGCTAAGCTCAAGTCTTGTTGGAAGCCATGAAGACAAACTGAACGACGAATCCATTGTAATAGAGCAAGTGCCTTTTTATGGTATTTATGTTCACGTTTTACTCTCAGATAGGAACGAATTCTACTTTAACTGACCTTAAGTCGTTATTGGCTGGCACGAAAAATCGTAGTTTAAATGAGAACTTTGAAGTATCTGGACCGGTTGTAGACCGGTTACAGTTCTAGAACTACCCATGCTTGAGTTAAGTTATTTTGATGGACAACCACATGAGTATTAAAAATTTACGAGACAATTCGAGATTCATGTAGAATCCCGATTCGATGATGATAGCCTTCGATTGCTATATTTAATTTATTACTGCAAGGGTAAAGCTAAAGCATCCACTGAAGGTTGCATCATGATGAAAACATCTGCCGGATATAAGAAAGCTAAAGAAGTTCTTCAGAGGCTTTTCGGGCAATCACATGTGATAGCCGGAGAAACGTTTAATCCAGGAAATGCTGATTATAATGATGTCTGTGTGGCAGAACATTTTGTTTGCTTACGGCTCCTTACGATATAGCAGGATGTAACAAATCAGTGATATTGATGTTACTTTTCCTTGTTAACCTCGTCTACAACCCATGTCTGTAAACTTTCACTGATTTTTACTTCCTACCGAGAAATCCTATTACAAGCTGGTCTGGACAACTATACTAAAAAAAGAGCTCATTCATAACTTCTTGAGTCTCAGAGTTAAAAATAAAAAGAATAAATAAAACAAAAAATTATATCACTGATCCTCTTTATTATATTCTGTAAATCAACATTATTACTAAAAACCTGGTTCTTCTGAATTTCCTCTATTCATTCGACTAACTTCCCATTACTTATCTCACTACTGAATTATCTTCATTAACCTACATAAGTGCAGGTGTTTAGTTTTTGTTAAAAAAGTCTGAGTAAACATACCTTTGTTTTATCCATAAACGTATGTGCGAAGCCGTTGTTCGGCTTTGAACAAGAATATTTTCAGTTCTGCTCCTCGTCCCGTTTTCTTTATTCCTCTTTTTACAGAACCTTATTCCACTCCTCACAAATTAGTCTGGATACTTGCAGTAGACTTGGTTACCCTACCCAAGAACATGTGAAATCATTAGCTGATAAATATCAACCAGACCTTTGTACATTTACCGCATCAATTCTTGTTATATGAAAACCTATCTCTACCATGAATCGTTTCTCAGTCCATAAGGTGATTGTCGTAACGCAACCTTCGTAACTTACGCCAATTATTCGCATTGTACATCTTTGAGAAAACAATGAATCTTGTGAAATGTTTCAGTAACTGCATACCGTTTTAAAAGAAATATGTTGCTAATCTTAACATTTTGATCTTGCCTGTAAATTGGCATGTCTCTTGTAACATGTTTGTTATTTGAGAATAAATTATTATTATTATTATTATGATGCAGAACAGTTATCGAACTTAGCCTTAAGAATGGAAAATTGTGCTATCGTTTTGGAGCAGATTAACTATACCTCGGACTTCAATTCTTTAGTAACTTTGGAAAGAATAGTGAAGGTTTTACCTAACGGCATGTAACTCCAGGAGTCAGAACTGGCAGCTAGATGGTTTGAAGAGGATGGTGAGCCGACATTCGCCAAGCTCATAGAGTCTATATCGTCCCGTGCAAAAGTAGCAAGTATTAGATTTGGACGGTTAGCAAATCGCCCGAAAATTGAACGGGATGTGAGAACGAGTTGTCATCTGCAATCAGGATCTAGGAATTATACAACTGTTCTTGGACCGGCATCATATCCCAAGTTTATAAAAAGATCTGTTAATCATATTAGTAAAGTAAAGTCACTGGATGACCGAGTACGTAAGCCTTGTGATGTACAGCATGATTATGTGTATTCTATTGACAAGTCAGGATCTATAGAAAACAAGGTGGCTATTTCGAAGATAACGATGAGGGAAGAAATGAAAAGGTTTATGGATCATGAGGGGTCCGAGAAACTTGAAGGTAGACGTCCTCTAACTGTTCGAGATGTAAGATTAAGGAATGGGAATTTTGATTCGAGCAAACAAACGGTCAAGAAGCTAGTGAACACAAACGAATAAGAGGAAATAGGTTGAGCTTTGTTGAACGAAGCTTGTGCGCGGAACTCCTCACGTGTGATAGATTATTTTCCACGACATAGAGCAGATCCTAGGATAGCAAGCTTGAACAGGGACACAGCACTTCCTATTGCTGCGCAACCAGTATGTCTGCGTATAACTGTATCTAGTTTCACTGAATATCATAGTGCTGGAGCAAAAGATAATGGCAGCTTAGCAAGTACAGCTGATGTTTGCTCACAGTCAGAAGGTGATGGTCAGTCGCATCTAGGATTGAGTATAGCTACGAATACCGATCCAAGTAGCGATGACAACATAGGCAGTGTTGGTGGTGTTAGTGTAAGTGGTAGCTTAGCTCGAGGCAAGCATATAAACTAACTTGCAATTCGTCAGCAACTGTGGAGTGTAGAAATACCACTGTGGATAATGACAATGATAGAGGCGAGGTGACACGTCTTGTGACTGTTGATGGTGTGATAGATGTGAATAACAAAACATATGGTAAAGAGGGTGGAGTCACTGTCAGTTATGCGGTTCCCCCAACTGTTAGTGATAGGACAGATGAGATTAATGACATTCGTAGTTACGGAAGTAATGTTGGTCGAGTGAAAGTAGATATTACTCAGCTGTCGAATGGATGTCATGGAAAGAGTGATACTACCTCTAATAATACGGCTATTAATAATAATAGTGATGATAGTGCTGCGAGTAATGGTAATAATGATAATCGAGGAGCATCGAAATACACTAATCGACATCGTAGTGGACGTACACAACGTTCACACACAGATGATAAACGTGAGAAACGACATGTGTATGATACTACTACCACTAAGAGGAGTAAACTTCGTTCTTGTTCAGATGCTGTGACTAGTAGTGACGAAAGCAGTTGTTAGAATAGTAGATGTGACGACGACAGGGGTAGTGGAACCGCAAATGTAAACTATCCACCTACAGTGACTAGTCAGTCTGATTCGTCAAATGGATGACATTTCCGAATCCTGTCGTAAATTCATGAAATGGAACATCATGAACGACAAGTGGATTTACCGGTTTCGGACTGTGATACAACTGCTGTTCTTTTATCAAGCGGGATGTACTTACTTACTTACTTACTTACTTACTTACTTACGCCTGTTATCCTCAGTGGTGCATAGGCCGCCCACCAGTTTTCTCCAACCAACTCTGTCATGGGCTTCCCTTTCCAGTTCTGTCTAACTTTTGTTCATTCTTCTCATATCCTTCTCCATTTCTGGGCGAAATTTGTTCTTTGGAGTTCCTCTTTTCCTTTTGCCTTGAGGGTGTGTGTCCTATTTACTTCCAACGCTTCTTCCTGATTTCCAACTCCGTTGGAATCTGGTTTGTTCTCTCCCACAGTACGTTTTTGATGATGGTGTCTGGCCAACGAATACGAAATATTTCGCGTAGACAACTGTCAATAAACACTTGTATCTTCTGGATGATGACTTTAGTAGTTCTCCAAGTTTCCGCTCCATATAGTAGAACTGTCTTGACATTTGTATTGAAAATCCTGATTTTGGTTTTGGTTGAAAGTTGTTTGGAGTTCCAGATATATTTCAACTGTAGAAATGCAGCCCTTGCTTTGCCAATCCGCACCCTCACATGTGCATCGGATCCACCTTGGTTGTCGATGATGCTGCCCAGACATGTAAAAGTGTTGACGTCCTCCAAGGCATCTCCATCAAGAGTGATTTGGTTGGTGCATGTTGTGTTGCATCGGAGAATTTTGCTTTTTCCTTTATGTATGTTGAGACCTGCTGCTGCAGAGGCTGCTGCTACACTGGTCTTTCTTGCATTTGTTGTCGCGTGTGCGATAGAAGAGCCAGGTCATCTGCGAAGTCTAGATCGTCCAGCTGCATCCTAGCTTTTCATTGGATACCATGCTTTTCTCCAGTTGCTGACGTCTTCATAATCCAGTCGATCACCAGAAAAAAGAGAAAGAGAGAGTAAGCAACCTTGTCTGACACCGGTCTTCACCGCGAGCAGGTCTGTCAGCTCTCCAGCGTGTACGATTTCGCAGTTTGATCTATCATAAGAATTCCTTTTGACGTTGACTATCTTCTCTACCCACCTGCTTCGCTGTTCTTCAATGTTGCTGATTACATTGCCTTCCTTGCTTTTCACTGGTCGTTCTGGTTTGCGATAGTTTCCAGCGAGCTTCTTTGTTGTTTCGTACAATTGTCTGAAGTTTCCGTCTCTTGCAGCCTTTTCCGCCGTCATTGCTAGATCATCCACATATTTTCGTTTGTTTGTTCTGATGCTCTTCTTCGCTTGCCTGTTTGCTTCTGTGTATTCAGCTTGTGCCTTAACTTTCTCTGCTCCTATGCTGCTGACATTGATTGCTGTCCTCTTGTTCCTCCTTTCTTCAATTTTTGTAAGAGTACCAACAGAGATCCAATCCTTGTGATGGTACTTCTTGTGACCCAGAACTTCGTGACATGTTGAAGTGATTTCCTCCTTGATCCCTTCCAACTGTTCTCCAATGTTGCGTCCTCTCCATTGAGTATATCGTGCAAGGCCTGGAACCAATTGGTGAGGGCTATCTTGATTTCTTTGAGTTATACGGTATGCCGAAGAAAGGTTGTATTAAACTTCTGTGATGTTGTCTGTCCTGTTGTCCAGTGCTTCTTTAGTTTCAGTTTCACTTTGGCGATCAGCAAGTGGTGATCTGAGGCTATATCAGCTCCTCTCTTGGTTCTCACATCCTCTATAGTACCTCTGAATTTTTCATTGATGCAGACATGGTCGATTTGTTTCTGAGTAGTGTGGTCCGGTGAAATCTATGTGGCTTTGTGAATGCGTTTGTGCGGGAATATTGTGCCACCGATGACCAGTTTGTTGAAGGCACATAGGTTTGCGAATCTCTCACCGTTTTCGTTCCTTTCTCCCAGTCCATGTCGTTCCATGATGTCTTCATATCCAGTGTTGTCCATTCCAACCTTGGCATTCAGGTCTCCCATCAGAACCGTCAAATCCTTTGGTGAGCATCTGTCGACGATTGACTGCAGCCTTTTGTAGAATTGATCTTTATCGTCGTCATTGTAGTCATTGGTAGGTGCATAACATTGGATGACGTTCATTGTAATGTCCTGTTTCTTTGTTTTGAAGGATGCTTTAATGATCCTGTATCCATGAGATGTCCATGCTATCAGTGCCTTTTGTGCTTGTTTTGGACAACATCAGTGCAACTCCTTGTGCATGTGAAGCATTTTCCTCATCAGGACCAGAGTATAACAGCAGTTCCTCTGAAGCTAGTCTTAGTTGTCCTACCTGCGTTCAATGAGTTTCACAGATTCCAAGCACCTCCTGGTTGTGTCTTTTGATTTCTGCTGCAATTCTGAACAGTCTTCCAGTCTCCAACAATGTTCGAATGTTCCATGTACCTAAAAGAATGGTTGCTCTGGTTGCCAGAAGGGGCATTGGTTTCATGACTTCCGAGGGAACTCGACTTCCATCACGCGACGTCATAATTCTTCTTCCAACTCCCAGTGCAAAGTTAAAATGATTTGAATTGTTTCTTCTGGTTATCGTATTTTTGGAAAGTTAGTTTTTTTGACGGGATGGAGGTCGCCAACCCATGCCCAAACCTTCTCCCTTATCCTTGCTTAGGACCGGCAGTAGCCCCGAAGGGTCTACAGGCGGTGTTATGAAGCGGAATTTGTTGTACAACAATTGAAGCGTCTCACTCCACTGTTGCTAATGTTAGGAGAAACAACATGATTTGTCCAGTGGAGATGAATCATGATGGCGACGATTATAATCATGGTAATCATAATGTTAGTAATTAAACAAATTATTTGTCGATGATGATGAAAACTGAACAAACCTCTTGTATATTAGGAGATGAAGAACTGGGTCGTGTTCCTACATCACGCCTCTCAGAGTTATCAGGAGGCGAGGAGATATCAAAACCGAAGATTCCACCATAGCGTAGTAATAATAATAATAATATATTTATTCTCAAATAACTGCGTTACAAGAGTGACGCCAGTTTACAGGCTAGATCAATTTGTGACAAATGCTTTCACACTTACTGTAAAAGTTAAATTAAGTATTAGAGTCATTTTCTGATAGCACATTTACACCATGTCACTGACAGAAACAGTATAATACAGCCACATTTTCAATAGTAGAGTACAAATAAGGAAGGTGCATAATAGGTTCTTTTGGCGATTTGCCGAGACCAATAGTGAATTTGTTGGGAAAGGTCAAATGGAACGTGCTTAATACGAGCTGTGATCCAGACAGTCATGTACATAGGGTGCATGTTCCCTAGAGTTGCCAAGGATTTCCCACCGTGAATGGGGTTCTGAAAAGGAGAAAGAGAGAGAAAAAGGCAGCGGTGTGGCAAGATTATATATATAACCAAAGCACTACTGTCATGTTGAAGTAGTCAATACAGTAGTAAGTCAAGCTAAAATTCATACTGACCACTTACATTAAAGTAGATTATGGGAAAATAAGAATATAACCCACAAATGAAGGAGTACAGCAAAAAAGAAGGAAGAGATGTTGAGTGTCAAGTGGAAAAGAGAGAAGTTGAAGCAAAAAGCTGGATTTGTGTACGTTGAAATCAGTTGAAAGAATAGAGTTTGTAAAAAGAAAACATTGATGATTATAAGTTCTCACTGTCTAAATGTTTATTATTATTACTATTATTGAATGTCAACCTCTAAGTCATACTGTAAGCGCCTGAGTAAGAATGTTGCGACTGTCTCGACAGGACTTCCGCAGATGAGTCAGCATCAATGACTTCATTGTGCTCTACTAGCTCCAACATTACAAGCAATCCAGACAACTTTGCCAGATAATATATCCACATAGCATATCACACTGATTTAAGTAAACGAATGGTATAATTTGTAAGATGAGTCAGTTAATGGGTAGTTTGGAAATAGGAAGGACAGGGAGCTGGAACGAGGAGAAAGTGAAAAAAAAGAGTTGAAATAATGTTAAAAATTAATGAGTAAAGCGATAAGTTGGTAAGCAGGCAAGGTGTTTGCATGTTAATGAATTGGGGAAATAAAAATTAGTTAAACTGTTAATACTTAAATAAGAAGATACTCACAATGATACACGGTGTTTGAGTTCCTTGTAATTGACAGTAGCTGATCAGCATCTACAGGCTTTTCAATTTGTCTGTCTACTAGAAATAAAAACTAAAACTGCTTTGAAGATATGAAAATAATAATCGGAATTTAAATTCAGAGAAAAGTCACGGGTAACACTTCAAAGGCGTAACCTATTACTGTTAGTAGGAGCAGGGGGATTCGTCTATCATTTCATGATACATGTATGGGTGGTAATGAGAACACAATGTGTTCATAGTCTATAATTCGTTTCCGAGGTTCATCTAAATATTTGATGGACCATAAAAGAGTGCCTGGGGACTTTGTGTGAGTTCTGGGAATAGTCGATATATCTCTTTAGAGTCTAGCAACAGCATGACTAGTTTCTTGAACTTAGTGATTGTGTCACAAATACGGATAGTAATTGGTAACCTGTTCCACAGCAGACTGTATCGTATTACAAAGAAATTACAACGCAATAATTTCTTGTGTTTTGCCGTTAATAGTGTATATGCGTTGTTTCTAAGTCTGTAAGCAGTGTCGTGGTTCATAGTTGAGCGGTATTTTACGAACGAAAGACCATTTATTAGTTTATAGAGGAGCATTAGGTTGTTTTTGAGACGATGGCGCCATAGAGGTTCTAAGGAAAGATGCTTGCATCTTTCTGTGTAGTTGAGGTTATGGCTCAATCCGAGCAGTCGCCGGGTGAAGCTTCTTTGTACATTTTCTACTCGCATTTTGTCCATGATATTCATGTTTGAAAATATGAGTGAACAATATTCAAGTGTGGGCCTTATACAGATTTTGAAGAGAGTAAGCTTAGCCTCACTTGTGAAGAAGTTCTTGTTTATGAACCCAATTAGTTGTCTAGATTTAGAGATAATATTTGAGGCATGTTCTTCGAATTTTAGGCCTTGAGAGTAACTAATACCAAGGTCACGCGCTGATATGAGTGTCTGAACTCTACATTTTTGTAAGTAGAGTGGTGTATCAAGGTGATACTTACTAAAATGCATTATGCCGCATTTGTTGTGGTTAAACGGCAGTTGCCATGTCTCGCTCCAGGTACTTAAGTTATCAAGATCACTCTGAATCTTAGCTATATTTTCGTCCAGATCTTCAGGCTTATAGCTGTAAACTATTTTCAGATCATCAGCATATAAGTATGCTCTTCCAAATTTAATAGTATTACATATGTCATTTATGTACATTAGAAACAAGAGTGGACCTAAGACACTTCCCTGGTTAACCCCACTGATTATTGGTCTTGGTGATGAAAGACATTCGTTGTAGTTAATCATTTGTTGTCGCCCATTTAGAAATGAAGCTAACCATGAGTGCAGTGGGTTGATGATTCCAAATGACTTCAGTTTAAGTAGAAGCCTTCTGTGTGGGACTTTATCGAGAGCCTTTTTAAAATCGAAGAAAAGGATAGATACTAGAAGCCCTTTGTCTTGTTCATTCGTGATATCGTTGAAATAATCTAAAAGACATGTATCACACGACCTGGACCTCAAGAACCCATGCTGTGAGGTCGATATCAGATTGTTACTAACTAGACGTTGTAGTAACTCTGCAATAACTATTTTCTCGATGACCCGAGATACTACCGAAGTTATGTTTATAGGTCGGTAATTTTCAACGTTCGCTGTAGGCCCAGATTTTGTTGTGGGGATGATATGTGTAGTCTTCCAGTTATTAGGGTAACACTCTGTGAAGAGAGATATAGTAAATAGCTTGAGAAGAATAGCACTCCGATCATTGCTACCATTTTTTAGCATGCTGGCAGGGATACCATCTGGTCCTTCGATTTGGGAGTGTTTCAGTGTAGTAATCGCCTTAGAAATGTTCTGCACACTAAATTAAACACTGGCGATTTCAAAGTTATAATGACTGGTGACTTCAGTGCTCAAGTAGGTAGACTAAGTGAAAATGAAAGACACCTGGCTGGATGTTATGGTGTTGCGGCTCAGAGAACAAATAATGGTGACCGTCTGTTGCAACTGTGCTGAGATAACCGCCTATTCTTAGCAAATACTAACTTTGGGCACAAGGAAAAGCATCTTTTGACCTGGCAACTCCCAAAGTTGTCTCAACGATGGACCCAACTAGATCACATTGCCATCAGTCACCGATGGAGGTGTTTGATAGAGGACTGTCGCTCGTTGTGGGGCACATGTTTTGATTCAGATCATGCCCTAGTGCGAGCTCTTATTTGTTTGAGGCTTACTGGACGTAGGAAAGACACCGCAAAGAAACTTCTTAGGGTTCTACCTAATGATAGCATAGCGATAAGTATATTTCAGGAACAAATAGAAAAATAGTTAGGCGACCATGTAAGTGATTCCAATCCAGGGGCAGCTTGGAATGATACCTAAAAGGCTGTGAAAACAGCAGCGATATCTGCTAGGAAGGTAAAGAATAAGGCTAGGATGAAGCCCTGGATCTCAATAGCATCTACCGAACTGATGGATGCTCGAAAACTCATCCCGCCTGGCTCTGAGTGCGATGAAGAGCGGAGTCAGCTTAGACGTAGGCTGATAAAAAGCCTACGCAATGATTGAGAACAGTGGTGGGTGGCGAAAGCGAGAGAGATGGAAAAGGCAGCGGCGATAGTTAACACTAGACAACTTTTCCGACTTATTAGGGAAACCGGTACTAGAAATCCATCTGTTCGCGAAACTATCTCAGGAAAGAATGATTTTATCATTCATTCTCAATCCAGCAGATTGGATCGATGGGCGGAACACTTTAGGGATCGGTTCAACTGGCATTCAGCCTCATTTCAGTCAAACACGATTCCCAGTCATCCTGAATGGCAAATCGACGTACGTCCTCCTAGTCTTTGTGAAGTTGAGAAAGCTTTAGGAAATCTAGAGCGTGGTAGAGCAGCATGTCCTGATAGACTGACCCCTGGAATATTTAAGGATGGTGGTGCAGTTTTAGCAGCTAGGTTGACTGAGATTTTAGGTAGAATCTGGGAACTGGACGTAATCCCATCCGAGTGGTCTCAATCACTGATTGTCCCAATCTATAAGAAAGGACAAAAGTCTTTTTGTGACAATCACGGGGATATCAGTCGAACTAATGTAGTATCGAATATATTCGCCTGAATAATACTTCGACGCCTAACGAAAGCTCATTAAGTGCAGACACGAGAAAACAAGGCTGGACGTGGCTATATAGACCACATTTTCACATTACGGATCACAGACATACATTTAGGCGTCCTATAGTAGTTGTCTTCCTGGACCTAAAAGCGGCATTCGACTCAGTGGATCGTGAGGTTCTGTGGCAGCGTCTGTCATCGAAAGGTGTACCGAAAAATTACATTAACCTGACTGACTGATATATATGGCTCAGGGCGAAGTTAACCCCCAACATTGTTTGGTCTTCAAATCAAAATTTTTTAAATAATCTCGTATGCATCCTACTTTGGTTCCGTACAGCGAATTTGTATGATGATGCACAAATTTTTCAATCTCAAGCGTTAGTAGTAGGCACGAGAAAGCTTCGAACGTCGGTCTCACTGTGACCCTTCTTTATGTTAACAGTAATGCTTCGCTATTAAAATCGTTAGAATGCCAGGTCCAGATGATGGAGATGAGAGTCTCTGTCCGTCATCAGCACAGGCATGCCCAAAGTCGAGATTTCTATAAACGTCTGAAATGAATCTCACATGTGTTTGAGCAGCATTTATTAAACAGAAATGAATCACAAATATTCGTCGAGTCTGAGTGGAGTAATGATAGCTTTCTTAGGAATGTCTTCCATAGCCGTAGGGGTTTTGTTAAATGATTTAACGAAGTCAGTGTTTGAAGAGACAGTTGTGCCGTTCAAAGTAGCTATCAAATGTGAATGTAAGCCATCCGGCAACTATCACGTATGGTTTTCGTATTCGGTCGTCGATGGTCATCGGTTGAGCACCAATCATTACTGTCCTTTATTTGGATGCCCATGAGCTATCTAATGGTCGGTTAATCCCTAGATCTATCACGTAGTCGAATCCCCTTTTTGCAAGTATTGGCTTATGTGTTTTGTAAACTTTAGGGTACCTACTGAGTGTCAATTGAAAGAATGATGATGATCTGTGCATGATCTACACAGCGAATCAAACTTCACAAACAGACAAACCAACCTGAGTTTGCTTAGGTCAGCGATAAGATTATGGTTTTGTAGCAAGAACGTACTCATGATTTGACATGAACACTATTTACATCAAATCCGACCAAAGACTAGACTCTGGTATAAAGAAATGAATTAAATTGTACGAAGATACTAAATTTACACTGAGAAATGCTATTTCTAGTTGTGTACTCACGAATTCAAGACTAAAAAGGAAATGTTATTTCAATCTTTCGCGTTCCTGATAACTAATGTCCATTGAGAGCTGAGTTTGTTCGATATTCAGATATCACTCAGAGATCAGCTGTTGCGGTGCTTTTGAATCGGTAACCTTTAAATGACGGACGCGGTGGTATTTCAGTGCTTCTGTGTAAATTATGCCTAAGACTCCATGTGGTAGGTCATCAGACTGGCGGCTTCATATTCTCTTTGTCATAGTTAAAGATCTGATTTTCTGAATGTGGAATGCATTACATTAATTTTCGGTTGCTGTCTTTGAGGTGAAGTCACCACAAGACTGAAACTCCTGTCCTTTCAGTAAATACAAAGTATTATGTTCGGAGTTATTATATAAATGGTCAGATGTGTCACTATTTCGTGCTAACAATACGAAGTTTCTGAGTGCGGAACTTAGCTAATGAAACTCATTAAACATTAAATGATGGAGTCCTTCTGAACTTTCACACTAAAAATCATGTAAAAGTTATAGATAACGATAAAAAACAACTGTGCAAAAATGATATATTTTTGTTTTGAGCAATATGAATATCAAACCTTTAGAATCAAACACTAGTTCTAGCTACGTATCAAGATGAGAATAAGGTTTTTCACACTGGATAATTTATGAGCTTTGTAAGGACAGTCCAAACGTAATTAGTAATGTCATTAGGAAAATGGCTTACGGTCTCAACAAAAGTCAGTGCGTTCCGTGGATTTAGTAAGCTATCGTGCTTAAGTATGTGCCAGCTCGAACTGGTATATACATATATTCCAACATCATTGTATATAATTCATTTTGACTAAGCCAATACATATCCGCACATGGTTTGCCTTTCTTAAAGTACTCTCAAACTTTACAAGGCAGGTCGATAATAGGATGTGGCTTTTTGAAAGCATAACCGTAGATTTGTCATCATTTGACTCCTTTGTAACAGCAAATGACACATTATTAAAACATACAGCATTTAATAGGTGGGGAATTCGTGTGAAATAACTTTGTTTTACCGTGTTTCTTAAGTGCTGGCTGCATTTTAGCAGCTTTATAGTCTGAAATGAGTGTACAGCTCGTAGGGTCCAACCCAACCAGATGAATAGCTAGGATATTAGTCTCTAAGAGTGTTGACTAACTTCTCAAAGACTAAATATGAAAGCATACTCAGGCAATACCAATTTATATTTCCCATTAAAATCAAGCAGTTTTTAATTTCCCTCAGTTAAATGCAATTAATCTTTGAAAAACCTGGAACCTTAGCCGAAGTAATTCAACATCTGTTTGTAGAAGGGTCAACAATTAAGTGCATTATTGTTATTTAGATCAATAGGTTAGCGTTGCTATCTGTTGCTGGTAATACTTCCGTGATGTTTTCTATTTTGTAGAGTCAATCAGGTGGTACGTCAGTCAAATTAAGGGATCAACTCTTGATGATACTGTCGATGGTAGGTTTTCTTTCGTCCCCAGTGACTTGGTTACACAGGTGACAACTTCACATGCGTTGAGTTTAACGAGTCTGGAGAGTTATTAGCTATCGGAGACAAAGCAGGCCGTGTCACGATTTTTAGAAATAATAAAGATGTAGGTTTTTCATATTTGCCATCAGTGTTTACTCTTGATTAGGTTGGGTTGTATGATATGTATTGCACGTTTACGAGTCATGAACCAGAGTTTGATTACTTGAAGTCTTTAGAGATCGAAGAGAAAATCAACTCAGTTACTTGGCTTCAAAAATACACTCCTGCTCATCATCTCCTTTCAGCTAATGGTAAGTATTTGTTTTACTCTAACATACATGAATATATATGAAAGTGTTAAGCCAATCAAGGCGATTTTGTTATCGTATTTTATTTTCCTTACTACTATCAGTACACCTGCCTTCCTACTATCAACTTGTACTTTTGCCTATTATGTGTAGTGACGTAAAGTATTCGTTTGTATTTGTTCCCGACCGTAGCTGCTACTTTGACATGGTGGTCGGGCTTGCCTATCGTGATGACCCAACCGGGTTATATTGGCCGGAACAGTCAGTCAGTCAGTCCGTCAGTCAGTTGCAACGTAGAACTTCGTACGTAAGTACATCAGTTCATGTCGCCATACCACATCAGCACAGAGATATAATTGTCAATTCAAATCCAATAGTAGAAGAGGTAGTAAAGGTATTAGAAGTAATCGTAGACGTTAGAATTAGAAGATATTATTCACGAAGTGTGATTCAATGAGATAAGTTTAGAAAGTAAAAGCTAGAGGTGTTGAAGAACTCAGAAGATTAGGATTTGAGAGAACACAAAGAATAAATGCACTGGCGCCATTGCGAACGATTTTGAGCCATGTCATTCAAGGTCTCTAACCATCGATTATTATCATCTCGCGGACCCCAACCAGGTAGTCGACAATTACCGACATGGCTAAGTCCACTCGTCAATGACTTCATGGATTTATGCCATGTTTTGGTTTGACCGCCCCTAGCTTTCTTCCAACCTATTCCTACACCACAAAACAAAGCTCGACGAGGCAGTCGGTGGTTAGGCATACGCAACACGTGTCCCAACCACCTCAACCGATGAAGTTTCACCACTTCATCTATTGATCTGCCATTCTTACCTAGTACCCGTTTCCTAATAACAGCGTTGCTAACTCGGGTGTCCCACGATATACGAGCAATGCTTCGAAGACACCTATGATCGAAAACCAATAACCGTCGAGTATCTTCTACTCTCATTGGCCATGTTTCACAGCCATAAAGTAAGACAGAGCGAACCACTGCGCAGTACACTCGTCCTTTAGTCAGCAAACGGATATCTCGCCTACGCCATAAGTGACGCAGGTTGGCAAAAGCCAATCGAGCCTTCTGTATCCGTGCCGAGATTTCGTCAGTCACCAGGCCATCAGCACTGATGAGACTCCCAAGATAGGTGAAGCGGTCTACACGTTCGACCACTTCACTTCCTATCACTAGTTCAGGTGCCGATGAAACCCAATCTTGAAGCAACATTTTGCATTTCGAGGGGGAAAACCGCATCCCGAACATGCTTGCATTGTTGCTTAGCGTAGTCAGAAGACTCCGCATTTTTTCAGCGTCTTCACCAAGTAGGACAATGTCATCGGCATATTCTAAGTCAATAAGCGAGCCACCTGGTAAAAGGTCTACTCCTGAAAATTCAGACGAGGATAAGGTAAGTTCTAGGAGCATGTCTATGATAAAATTGAACAAGAATGGAGAAAGTGGACATCCCTGACGGACACCACTTGATGTAGAGAATTCCGGTGACAGTTCGCCATAAGCCCTCACTCGACCAGTGGTGTTCGAGTATAGGGCTTGTATAAGGTTAATGTACTTCTGTGGTACACCTTTCAATGACAGACACTGCCACAGAACCTCACGGTCCACTGAGTCAAATGCCGCCTTAAGGTCCAGGAAAACAACTATTGTAGGACGCCTAAATGTGTGTCTGTGTTCCAGGACCTGTCGTAGTGTGAAAATGTGGTCTATACAGCCACGTCCAGGTCGAAAACCAGATTGGTTTTCCCGAGTTTGCTCTTCACGAGCTTTCGTTAAGCGTCGAAGTATTATTGAGGCCAATATTTTAGATACTATGTTAGTTAGGCTTATTCCCCTGTGATTGTCACAAGAAGACTTCTGTCCTTTCTTATAGATTGGGACAATCAAGGATTGAGACCAGTCGGATGGGATTGCGTCCAGTTCCCAGATTCTAACTAAGATCTCAGTCAACCTAGCTGATAAAACTGGACCTCCATCCTTTAATATCTCAGGGGTCAGTCTATCAGGACCTGCAGCTCGACCTCGCTTCAGATTTCCTAACGCTTTTTCAACTTCATTAAGACTAGGCGGACTTACGTCGGTTTGCCATTCAGGATGACTGGAGATCGTGGGTAACCGAAGAGTGAACTGATCCCTAAAGTGTTCTGCCCATCGATCCAGTCTCCTGGATTGAGAATGGATAATAAGACCATCCTTTTCCGAGATAGTCTCACTTACAATAGGATTCCTAATACCAGTTTCCTTGATAAGTCGGAAAAGTTGTCTAGTGTTGCCTATCGCCGCTGCCTTTTCCATCGCTTTTGCTTTCGCCACCCACCACTGCTCGCGATCGTTACGTAGGCTTTTCATAAGTCTGCGCCTAAGTTGACTTCGTTCTTCATCATGCTCAGAGCCAGGTGGGATGAGTTTTCGGGCATCCATCAGATCGGTGGATGCTACTGAGATCCACGGTTTCATTCTAGCCTTATGGTCAACCTCACTAGCAGATATCGCTGCTGTTTCCACAGCCTTTTTGATATCATTCCATCCTGCTTCCGGATGGGAATCGCTTAAATGGTCGCCTAACTGTCTTTCTAGTTGTTCCTGAAATATATTTTTCGCCTTATTATCATTAAGCAAAACCCTAAGAGGCTTTCTTACGGTGTCTTTCCTACGTCCAGTAAGCTTCAAACAAATACGCGCTCGCACTAGGGCATGATCTGAATCCAAACATGTGCCCCAGAACGAGCGACAGTCCTCTATCGAACCCCTCCATCGGTGGCTGATGGCGATGTGATCTAGTTGAGTCCAACGTTGAGACGACTTTGGAGGTCGCCAGGTCAACAGGTGCTTTTCCTTATGTTAGGATATTCACCAAATATCCTAAGAATACTATTTTTAGAACTGCAATCCTATTGGTCGAATTCTATTGGCCGAAATTATGATCGTTCTTACCGTCAGGGTCAAATACTTCAATGTTATCTTTTATTGGTCATCTGGACAGTCAATGTCATTCAAATGTTCTTTTCTATTGGTCGTCCTAATTTGTCAATGTCACGGACGTTGATGCTTTTTCTTATTCGACCTTAGTGTATAAATACGCGCTATCTGGAAGACTTAATAATTCCGTTTCCCCTGCCTACTTGTTCTGCTGTTTTCGACCCAATAAACATCTTCCTGCCACGGTGTTACGTTCTGATTTCTAGGAGATTTGGGAAAGCCTTTGGGTCGTTTTGTGATATTTGAATTGGACGCCGTTAGGACTGAAGATTTACGTAGCCGCGTTTACAACAAATTTGGCGACGTTATCCTTTAAATCATCTGCTAGAAAAGAATGCCACTTGGAATTGGTCTTCTCAATGTGAATCAGCTTTTTCGAAACTTAAAGCCATGCTAAGCTCCAAACTACTCCTAACCCACTACAATCCGAAACTACCCATTGTGGTTGCCGCTGACGCTTCAACACATGGACTGGGTGCTGTGCTCTTACATGTTTTTCCCGACGGCTCAGAGAAAGCGGTGGTACATGCTTCCAGAACACTGACACCTGCTGAAAAACGTTACGGTCAAATCGAGAAGGAAGCGTTAGCCATAATTTTTGCAGTCCGGCGATTCCACAAACTAATTTATGGGCGCCGTTTCACATTGCTCACAGACCATAAGCCATTGTTATCAATATTTGGATCAAAAAAGGGCATCCCCGCCCATTCTGCTAATCGTCTTCAACGTTGGGCGTTGGCATTACTGGGGTACGACTTCGACATCCAGTATCGACGTTCCGAAGATTTCGGCCAAGCTGATGCGCTGTCCAGACTTATCAGTAGCCACTCCACCACTGATGATGACACCGTCATAGCTACAATATTAGCAGAAGAGGATCCCAGTGCTACACTCTTAGCGAATGCCATTCGAGCAATGCCTGTAACCGCTGGAGATATTCAAAAAGCTACCAGGGACGACCCGTTTATTCAAGAAGCGATCACGTATGTTCAGAGCCGATGGCCAGTTAAGCAGCTAAGTGGTGATATGAAACATCTAGCGAATCGTCGCAGTGCTCTATGTGTTGTTAACGACTGTCTGATGTTCGGTGACCGTGTAGTAATTCCAACAACCCTACGTCCCAAGGTCCTACGCCAATTTCACTCTGGACACCCAGGGATAAACCGTATGAAATCCATCGCTCGGAGCTATGCATATTGGCCAAACATGGATAGGCACATTGTCGATTTCGTCAGAAGATGTTCACAGTGTCAAACAGCTGCGAAAAATCCCAAGTTACTTTCAGTACCCTGGCCAAAGTCAGAAAAACCCTGGTCACGAGTGCACATTGATTTCGCCGGACCCCTAGATGGTACCACATATCTGATACTGGTTGACTCTTTCTCCAGATGGCCGGAGATATTGCCGATTTCCCCACCATCTACAACTCGAACCATCAAACTTCTTAAGCAGATCTTCAGTCAGCATGGTCTTCCAGAAACAATAGTAACAGACAATGGTTCGCAGTTCACATCCAGTCAGTTCCAAGAGTTTTGCCTGCAAAATTCGACCAAGCATGTCCGTTCTCCGCCATATCACCCGCAATCTAATGGACAAGCCGAAAGGTTCGTTGACACACTTAAACGAGCCATGTTTAAAGCAAGAGGGGAGGGGACCACATACGACATCATAGAAAAATTCCTTTTCGTGTATCGGACGACCCCACATGACTTATTACCAAACTACAAATCCCCTGCTGAGATGCTCATGGAACGGAAGCTACGAACAGTTCATAGTGCGATGACACCTAAGCGATTGGCCCAACAAAGACCTCGAATGCAGACGACGCGAATGCCTTATGAAGTTGGTGCGAAAGTGTATGCGCGGGACTACAGACACGGATATGATAGATGGATAGAGGGTGAAGTCACTAAGAAACATGGGAACGTAATGTATGATGTCAGGGTGAGCCGAGATATTTGGACCAGGCACCATAATCAACTAAGGCCAAGGGAAGCTGATAAAAAGGGTGACATTACGAAACGCCTCTCACTCGACTTACTGTTGGATACTTTTCAACTTCCGACAATAACTCCAACAGAGACTACTGAGTCATCTACTCAAGCAGAACATCCTCCAAGTTCAGAGTTGCTATCTAGAAGGTGGTCGGATCGCAAACGTAAACAACCAAAGAAAATTCAGATAAATCCTCGGCTGCATCGCTATTAATTTCTTTTTTTTCAGAGGGAGGTGTTAGGATATTCACCAAATATCCTAAGAATACTATTTTTAGAAGTGCAATCCTATTGATCGAATTCTATTGGCCGAAATTATGATCGTTCTTACCGTCAGGGTCAAATACTTCAATGTTATCTTTTATTGGTCATCTGGACAGTCAATGTCATTCAAATGTTCTTTTCTATTGGTCGTCCTAATTTGTCAATGTCACGGACGTTGATGCTTTTTCTTATTCGACCTTAGTGTATAAATACGCGCTATCTGGAAGACTTAATAATTCCGTTTCCCCTGCCTACTTCTTCTTCTGTTTTCGACCCAATAAACATCTTCCTTCCACGGTGTTACGTTCTGATTTCTAGGAGATTTGGGAAAGCCTTTGGGTCGTTTTGTGATATTTGAATTGGACGCCGTTAGGACTGAAGATTTACGTAGCCGCGTTTACAACACCTTATGCCTAAAGTTAGTGTTTGCTAAGAATAGGCGGTTGTCTGAGCATGTTTGCAACAGACGGTCACCATTGTCTGTTCTCTGAGCCGCGACACCATAACATCCACCTAGGTGTCTCTCCTGCTCACTTAGTCTACCTACTTGAGCATTAAAGTCACCAGCCATTATTACTATATCAGAGCGCCTAGCTTTTTGGAGGAGGTCCGAAAGCTTTCTGTAAAACTCATCCTTAACCTCGTCTGAACTGCATTCAGTGGGGGCATAGGCAGATACGATGAAGAGGCAACGGCGATTGTCCCTATCTTTCCGAGTCCTTACTGTCCCGTGTAGTCGGACAGCGCACAATCGACTATCTATTGGGATCCAGTCAAGGAGAGATTGTTCTGCCCTACGACTCAATGCTATGCCTACGCCAGCAAGACCCCGGGAAGCAGCATCAGGGCTACCGGATACACGAAGAGTAAATCGAGCTGCTTCTTTATTTTGACATGGTGTGGTCAAGTGTATGACGTGACTCGGATCCTGTATGCGCGTTTCCGAGACGCAGCATACATCGATGGAACGAGATTCTAAAGTCATAGCTAAGGAAGCCTGTTGCCCTATTTGACACAATGTCCGTACATTAAATGCTCCAACATGTAGTCTAGAGCGAGGTTTGAGGAGACCAGGAACGACCTTTCGCGAACTCGTATCGTCTGCATTAGCTGTGCAATGTGATGAATGAATGTAAGAAGAGTTAGTCGTGGAGATAAGAGAGACATTAGGGGGTGTGGGAAGGATTTGATTTTGACCAATTTGGTCTCGCGTGCTGTTGCGGGTATGAGGGCGGTTATCACTTCCCGGCTGCCCACACCGTGGAAGGGTGTTTCTTGAGGAACCTGAAAAGGAAAATAGATTAGTGTTGGTGCGTGATCGCAGAGTCCAAGGGACAACTGCTTGAGGCCGGTCACGCACGGCCTTTTTATGAAAGGTATTTAGAGGATTAGCTCCGTTCTTAAAGGCCCTTAGTGGGCACCCTTACCCAAGGAGACGGAAATCCGTGAGTTAGGGGAGGTGTGACATTTTTAGGGCCGACCTTTTCTAACCCTTCCTTCCTTGTGAGAAGGCAGCATCGCTGCAGATGCTGGTTTTCCAAGGGAAACACCTTACTGCTGTCACACCCCTCTGCAGTCAGCAGTACGACTTCGCCCTCAGACCTTGGGTAGCTGCTGTTAGTCTCATCGTTCTCCAATCGACCTATCTGGCATGGTAGCACCTTGAGGAACATATGTTCCAGCCAGTATAGCTCGGTTGGATCATCACGATAGGCAAGCCCGACCACCACGTCAAGGTAGCAGCCACGGTCGGGATATTGGCCGGAACATATGTTCCTGAAGGTTCTACCACACCAGGTAGGTCGATTGGGGAACGATGAGACTAAAAGCAGCTACTCTAGGTCTGAGGGCAAATTCGTACTGCTGACTAGACGGGTGTGACAGCAGTAAGGTGTTTCACTCGGACAACCAGCATCTGCAATGATGCTGCCTTCTCACAAGGAAGGAAGGGTTAGAAAAGATCGACCCTGAAAATGTCACACTTCACCTAACCTCACGGATTTCCGTCTCCGGCGTTAAGGGTTCCCACTAAGGGCCTTTAAGAGCGGAGCTAATACTCAAAAACCCATTCATAAAAAGTCTGTGCGTGACCGGTCTCAAACAGTCACGCTCCCTGGTCGTTTAGACCAACATTAATCTACCTTTCTTTTCAGGTTCCGAAAGAAACACCTTCCCATGGTGTGAACGGCCGGGAAGTGACATCCGACCTCATACACGTAATAGCACACGAGATCAAATTGGTCAAAATCAAGTCCTTCCTACACCCCCTAATATCTCTCTTATCTCCACGACAAACTCCTCCCACATTCCTTTATCACCCTGCCCTACTAATACAAACGATTAGAGTTCAAAAAACACCATTTCTGGTCTCCTGAAACCCCGTTCTAAACCACATGTTGGAGCATTTAATATACGAACATTGTGTCAAATGTTGGCGTAGGTATAGCATTGAGTCCTAGGGCAGAACTAGCTCTCTTTGACTGGATCCCAGTAGATAGTCTCTTGTGCGCTGTCCGATTGAATGGGACAGTGAGGACTCGGGAAGATAGGGATACCCGTCGTTGCGTCTTCGTCGTATCTGCCTATGCCCCCACTGACTGCAGTTAAGACGAGGTGAAAGATGACTTTTACAGAAAGCTTTCGGACCTCCTCCAAAAAGTTAGACAATCTGATATAGTTATAATGACTGGTGACTTCAATGCTCAAGTAGGTAGACTAAGTGAAAATGAAAGACACCTGGCTGGATGTTATGGTGTTGCGGCTCAGAGAACAAATAATGGTGACCGTCTGTTGCAACTGTGCTGAGATAACCGCCTATTCTTAGCAAACACTAACTTTGGGCACAAGGAAAAGCATCTTTTGACCTGGCGACCCCCAAAGTTGTCTCAACGATGGACCCAACTAGATCACATTGCCATCAGTCACCGATGGAGATGTTTGATAGAGGACTGTCGCTCGTTGTGGGGCACATGTTTTGATTCAGATCATGCCCTAGTGCGAGCTCTTATTTGTTTGAGGCTTACTGGACGTAGGAAAGACACCGCAAAGAAACTTCTTAGGGTTCTACCTAATGATAGCATAGCGATAAGTATATTTCAGGAACAAATAGAAAAATAGTTAGGCGACCATGTAAGTGATTCCAATCCAGGGGCAGCTTGGAATGATACCTAAAAGGCTGTGAAAACAGCAGCGATATCTGCTAGGAAGGTAAAGAATAAGGCTAGGATGAAGCCCTGGATCTCAATAGCATCTACCGAACTGATGGATGCTCGAAAACTCATCCCGCCTGGCTCTGAGTGCGATGAAGAGCGGAGTCAGCTTAGACGTAGGCTGATAAAAAGCCTACGCAATGATTGAGAACAGTGGTGGGTGGCGAAAGCGAGAGAGATGGAAAAGGCAGCGGCGATAGTTAACACTAGACAACTTTTCCGACTTATTAGGGAAACCGGTACTAGAAATCCATCTGTTCGCGAAACTATCTCAGGAAAGAATGATTTTATCATTCATTCTCAATCCAGCAGATTGGATCGATGGGCGGAACACTTTAGGGATCGGTTCAACTGGCATTCAGCCACATTTCAGTCAAACACGATTCCCAGTCATCCTGAATGGCAAATCGACGTACGTCCTCCTAGTCTTTGTGAAGTTGAGAAAGCTTTAGGAAATCTAGAGCGTGGTAGAGCAGCATGTCCTGATAGACTGACCCCTGGAATATTTAAGGATGGTGGTGCAGTTTTAGCAGCTAGGTTGACTGAGATTTTAGGTAGAATCTGGGAACTGGACGTAATCGCATCCGAGTGGTCTCAATCACTGATTGTCTCAATCTATAAGAAAGGACAAGTCTTTTTGTGACAATCACGGGGGTATCAGTCTAAGTAATGAAGTTTCTAAATTGTTAACCTCGTTTATACTTGGACGCCTGATTAGTACTCGTGAAGAGCAGACTAGAGAAAACTAGGCTGGTTACATCTCCGTGCTAATGTGGTATGTCAACAGGAACTGCCGTATGTACGTACGAAGTTCTAGGTTGCTATTGATTGATTGATTGATAGGTTGATTGCTTGTTAAGTATTTGTTGATTCATTTAAGATACTTGGTTAATTCGGCTGAAAATCATAAAGTGATGTAATTTTTTCATTTAACTCTATCGTTGGTGTATATATATCGTTGTATGTACTCACGTTTGAGGACACCAACGCTTGGGTAAAGAAATATTTTCTAAAGTCCAAAAAAATAGATCAGTTTTGGAGAACCTGGTAGATATTCATCAACACTTGGTTACATTGATACATCTGGATTCATTCTTGATTTAATCAGCTTAATATTATTGCCTTCTGAAGTCATCCAGAATACTTCGATTTGTCGATATACTCTAATCTGACACGACTGTTATTCTCTGCATAGCTTCAGGTAATAAACTATCTTTCATTAGTTTCTGGCTGTCTGTTGATTCCCTGTTGATTCCGAGCAACTCTCTACTGTTTCACATTCATTACGTTCCCTGCTTTTACTACCCGTTATTACTCATGTTCATTTTATAGAATCCTATGTTAGTTTGTTGAATATAACGAAGCAGCCATATCCAATCTATCGGACAGTTAAACCAGTGAAAATTTAAGTCGAAGAATATATTATAGCAAAATAAAGTCTGATAAAATAAGCTCACTGAATACTCGTAAACAGTTATAAACACTAAGTATTCTCATGTGGGTGTCCAAATCAATTTGTAATTTACTAGTTTGAGATTATTTAAACGTTGAATATGTGATCACTAACTATTCTGAAACTTCTAACTGATCATTATTGTTCAGGATAATTTGTCTTTGTATACAATCTATTTAAACCAAGTAAACTTTAAATCTATTTATTTTAAACTGAGTCAAAGATCACACATTAAAAACGACAAACAGACAGTGATTTTAGTGTTACTAATGACTTGAATACTGTTCTTGCAGATTTTATTTCTCAATAGTTCAAGTTATTTTGTTCTGAACGGCTGTTTATTCTACAGCGTCTACTTTGCAACACTTCGTTAGACAATTCCTGTTTTATTCCATATGAATAATTTTAATAATTTTTTCCTATGTTATTTAGACAAAACCATTAAACTTTGGAGATTATCGGAGAAACAATATGAGGCCTATAATTTTAATATACGTGACGATGAAAATGCAAGTTTATGGGATGAAAGTACAGATCGACTAAATATGATTGGACCACCAGTTCCTCACATAATAACACCAGATAAACTACGCATTCCGAAATTTCGTAAATCTCGTCATCTTACAATCGAAGCACGTCCACGACGTTCATTCGCCAATGCTCATGCTTATCACATAAACGCAGTTTCTGTAAATTCTGATCAAGAAACTTTTCTTTCGGCTGATGATTTACGTATTAATCTTTGGCATTTAGATGTATCCAGTCAATCATTTAGTATGTTTACCTATCGCGTTTACATATTTAGAGTTATTATTCAGAACTCACAGTTAATCAGTTTTCCCTATACTTTTTTAATCATATATAATCTTTTAGTCAGTGTAGGCCATACTTTAAACATAGATTTAGTCCAATTCGACTTGTCATAATGTGAAATTAATAAGATATGTAGCAAAGAAGTTGAAATAATATTAATGTCATCAATAGTAAAACTGAATATTGACAATATGGTTCAAAAGTCAATGTAATGGGTAGGTGGATTTCGAGCAGTCACTAATTTTACTTTTTTTTATTTCCTCAAACAATAATTTTATTTCATTGCATATTGATTAGTGTATTTATTTCTTTCAATCAATAGACGCTTTATTTAAAAGGAAAATATTTTCTCAACAGTCCTACATATTCATACTTATACGTAAATTTACTAATCTTCCATTCTGAATTAAATATTACCTGGATTGGTTTTTTTTAAGGTACTGTTCTTCTGTAAGTCGAACATTTTTCCAACTCAAGATTTAAAACCAAAGATCCAGTTGCTAATTGTGGGAGCTGAAAGAATAGTTAATGATCTAGCTTTGTAATATTCGGGACAGGAAGCCTAGTT
Organism: Schistosoma turkestanicum; assembly: GCA_944470395.2. Classification (NCBI taxonomy): domain Eukaryota; kingdom Metazoa; phylum Platyhelminthes; class Trematoda; order Strigeidida; family Schistosomatidae; genus Schistosoma; species Schistosoma turkestanicum. The sequence continues at coordinate 31,375,840 of OX103973.1, forward strand.
TCACTTTTTTTGGTAGCAAAATTATTTTTTTAGTTACTAGCATAGTTAATAAACGAACGGGGTATCTGATATCTGCTAAAACATATTTTTGTTCAGATATACTTGAGTTTTATGAACGGTTCCATTGGTTGGCAAATCAATTTTGCCTCCTGAACGAGGACTGTAGTGTGATGCTTAAAGATTCTAACGGTAAAGTCCGAATTGATTGGTGAATTAATGACTTACAAACTAGTTTCCTCCAACCACCTATTATATTTTATCACGTTTGTGTTCATATTCTGTACATAAGCATCTCATCATATTACTTGAGAAAGGATTCCTGATTAGCGGTCTTGTCTTTTATTTCTAATCGTCCAGCGGCTTAAGTCATGTACATGGTCATGTGAGTAGCCATTACTCGGTCATATTACATCGTTGCGTACATCCACTCTTCACTGATTTTAACAGTAGGAAATTTTGTCTAAAATAGTGATAGGGAGTGAAGTAGTCGGGCGTGTCAACCGCTTCACTTACCTTGGGAGTCTAATCAGTGCCGATGGCCTGATGACTGACGAAATCTCAGCACAGATACAGAAGGCTCAATTGGCTTTTGCCAACCTGCGTCACTTATGACGCAGTCGAGATATCACTTTGGTAACCATTGGACGAGTGTACTGTGCAGCAGTTCGCTTCATCCTACTTTATGGATGTGAAACATGACCAATGAGAGTGGAATATATTTGTAGATGGCTTGTTTTCGATCATAAGTGTCTTCGAAGCATTGCTCGTGTATCATGAGACAACAGAGTAATCAATGCTGTTGTTAGGAAACTGGTGCTAGTTAAGGATGGCAGGTCAATATATGAAGTAATGCAACTTCAGTTGAGGTGGTTGGGACATGTGTTGCGTATGCCTAACCACCGACTGCCTCGTCGAGCAATGTGTTGTGGTGTAGGAATAGGTTGGAAGAGAGCTAGGGGCGACCAGACCAAAAACATGGCAGAAATCCATGAATTCAGTGACAAGTGGACTGAGTCATGTCGGTAGTTGTCGACTACCTTGTTGGGGTTCGCGAAGTGATAATAATCGATGCTTAGAGACCCTGAATGACATGGCTCAAAAGCGTTTGCAATGGCACAGGTGCATTTATTCTTTTTGTTCTCTCAAGTCCTAACCTTCCGAGTTCCTCATCACCTCTATCCTTCTCTTTCTAAATTTACCTCACTGAATTATACTTATTGAATAACATCTTCGAACCCTAATCTCTCTGATTACTTCTAATACTTTTACTACCTCTACTACTATGGGATTTGCATTGACAATTAGATCTCTGTGCTAATGTGGTATGTCAGTTTGAACTGATGTACGCACGTACATACGTACGTAGGTTTACGTTGCTACTGATTGATTGATTGGTTGATCTAATTAAATCACAGAAATTCATAACAGAATGAAATTAATATCTCTTTTGTTTTTGATAAAATATTAGTTGAATAATTGTGTAAATCTGAGTGAGTTTAATGGCTAACAACATTTTCTTTTCTGCGAAAAATTGCTAAAATGAGGATAATAAATGCAAATAACAATGCAGATAACCCAAATAAATCTATTCATCCAAATGTTCAGACTGATTTAGTCTTCTTTTCATAGCACATAGAATAAATAACTTGTTTCTTTTATGCAACTCATCGGTTTAACGGTGCAAGAACCAGTCTTGTTTATTATATATATCATTAATTTAGGTATAATTCAAATTTTCTGACAAATGTTTGTATATAGCAGCGTAGATATCTTGACTTATTGTTAATCTAAATTTTAATAAATTTTAATTCTTGCAGTCACGCGTATATTTCTTCATACCACTTTTCACATTGTCATCTCTAAGTGTCTATCAGTGCTTATTGTTAGAGTTGTTTATAAGTAACTTCAGAACAGAAGAGTTTCGCTTGTTTTTTTACTGTGACATTTAAGACAGTGATAACTCCTGCCTTATATTGTTTGGAACACCGTTAAGTCTAAGTTTTGTTCACATTTGAATTTAAACTGAAAACAATTTCAAATTTACACGGGTAAAATTGCATTTTATCTTAACTTGCTGAATGAACAGAAATCACCGTGAATTATTGCGTAGTGGAAAATTAGGGGAAAGTCAAATTAGTCGAGTTGAATGTAAAAAGTAGTTTGAGTATGAATAAAAGTTCTAATTTAGTTGTAGCAGCACTGAACTAGTGTAATCCAAAGGCTAAGTAGTTAGAAATCAAAAACAAAAAATAATCAGATATTTTGAATAACGTCTTTTCTAGACTCCACACTATATATATAGCATGAATTTGTTAGCATGTGACATTGTACGGTCCACTAATTTGGGTAAGTAGTGAAGGAAAGCGTATTATCGAAAATCCTGAGTGCATCGCTTTTCCTATTCTCTTAGTTGTTTTTGTTCCTTCTGTATCAACTGTATTGATTTACTCTTTTCTAGCTATTGTTGATTTAAAACCATCAAATATGCAGGATTTAAACGAAGTGATTACTTGTTCACGGTTTCATCCTGTTCAGTGTAATATACTCGCCTATTCAACCAGTCGAGGTTTGATTCGATTATGTGATATGCGATATCGTGCTCTGTGTGACAGCCATGTACTTGGTAAGTTGTTTCACTTATAATTAGACTGGTTTACATGTAAATGCACGGTGTGATACCTATGTTTTTAGATTGTCATTCTAAAGTACTTGAAATGTTGATTCATTAAAGCCGTATATTTTAGGATTTTTTAAAAACCCTTATCTTTGCTTACCATTTAACTTGTGAAATGTGCATGGGTGTTATGTGTTCACTGGTATCATGGCATTAGTCTTACATTGATACTCTACAGTGTGGATGAAATAGCCATACATATAACTTACTTCAATCTATTTAATCAGATTACTATCATGGTTTTTGTAGGTTTGTCAACTGCTATAGCTTGACTGTTAATACATTAAAAAAATTAGAAGGAATTCACGTTTGAGCATATGAATTCGTTCTGTTACGTTCTAAAGCAATGGGAGTATTCCGTTCGTTTATTTTTTTCAGCATGCATGTCTAATAGTCATTGGTGTATTGAGCGATATTTACTTACAGTTGTTTGGTTTCGAAACAACCGATGACATTATCTGATAGTTTTCCTGCTGATATTACAGTCTCTTGTAACTATATCTTTTGCCGCGGGAAAAGTTTATCTTGAATTATGGATTATCCATAGTTGCATGGTTAGTTATCTTAGCTGAAAATAAGGAGCAGAATGGAATACTATAAATCCTAACATTGTAGTGCATTTTGATTCGCGATCTTGTTCGTTATTTTGAAACGATGTTCTATTTTTACCACCATTGGTTTTATAATTTCACCTCCTTCACTTTTGTGTCAGCCTTATTCATTAGGTATCTATGGATCTATTTCAGGCTCCGCGTTACTTTCGAACAGACTCGGTTCATCAGTACAATATCCAAAAACTATTTAAACATAATTTCTCATGGACTAACTATAATGGTTCGTCTGTTTAATAGTCATTGATAAAAGCTTGTCAGAAACCGAAGATAAGTTCTCATAAATTTGAAGTAGCAGTCTTAGAAGTTAGATTTACTGTTGTAACGCCATCAAAATAAATTATCTGCCAAAATTTTATGTATACTTGAATTATGTTTAGCAGTGAAACTCAGGACGCGCATTTCATTCTGTTTTGGACTCAGATCCATTGTTGATGTAAAAATGAGGCTTGAACCCATCATTTATCACATCAAACTCAAAAACGTTGTCCTACAAGCTAACAAGTACAAATAACCACAAATATTTTGTTGGAGTAGAATTAGAGAAAATTAAACTTCCAGAAATATCCTGCCCGGAATTATTGTTTATATTTACATTGATTACTAAACGCCGGGATTTTATAATTTTTTAGTTGTCGTTTCTATAAGTGTTCATCTGATGTTCAACTCTGAGGACAGCAAAAATAAACTGTATCTTCGAATACATTGGAGGTAATGAGTCTTGACCGATAGGCAGCAGTAGGCAACTATTCAGACTCATCAAGAAAACCGGTGTTAGGAACCCGAATGTGAGTGAAACTATCTCGGAAAAGGATGGGACTATTATCCATTCTCGATCCAGGAGACTGGACCGATGGGCAGAACACTTTAGGGATCAGTTCAACTGGCCTCGAGCCACTCTTCGGTTACCCACGCTCTCCAGTCATCCTGAATAGGAAACCGACATAAGTCCCCCGAATCTTTATGAAGGTGAGAAAGCGATAGTATATCTGAAGCGAGGGAGAGTTGCCGGTCCTGATAGATTGACGCCTGAGATTTTCATGGATAGTGATCCAGTCTTAGCAGTTAGATTAACTGGGATCTTGAGAGAATTCGGCAATCGGGCGTAATACCATATGACTGGTCTCAATCCCCGATTGTCCCAGTCTATAAGAATGGACACAAGTCCTCTTCTGACAATCACAGAGGAATCAGTTTAACTAATATAGATTCTAATATATTGGCCTCAATAATACTTCGCAGCTGAACGAACGCTCGTGAAGAGCAGATTCGAGAGAACCAGTCTGGTTTCCGACATGGACGTGCATGTATAGACCAGATATTCACACTACGTCAGGTCCTAGAACAAAGACATACGTTGAGACATCCCACAGTAGTTGTAACGCTTGCTTAAATAATTCCCTGCTAATTCCTATTGCTTAGTATTCTCTGGCCACAATACACTGGACAAGTTCCAAAGAATCAAAAACACGGGGGTGCAGGAAAAGATTATATTCCAAATAGCAAGGTTAAATGGAAATATGAAGCCGAAGGCGAAAAAGAAATAACGTTAGTTTCTTTATAGTATTTACATGAGAAGCTTCTGGATAGTAATTCACGTGATCGACCGGATTGGGTTTAGCCAATCAGCATGCAGCTAACAACACGGGAATTTTCTACCCTGTTCTCCAAGAATCGATCAGGCGCTGATTGGATAGGAAATTAGCCAATCAGCGCGCATCTGACGCATTCATGCTTTATTCCATCTATATCCTCCTAACAATAGTAGTATTTCTCGACCTTAAAGCGTCATTTGATTCTGTGGATCGTGAGGTTCTGTGGCAGTGTCTGTCGTTGAAAGGTGTACCAAAAAAGTACATACCTTATACAGGCTCTCTACTCGAACACCATTGGTCGAGTAAGAGCTTATGGTGAACAGTCATCGGAATTATTTATTATATATATCATTAATTTAGGTATAATTCAAATTTTCTGACAAATGTTTGTATATAGCAGCGTAGATATCTCGACTTATTGTTAATCTAAATTTTAATAAATTTTAATTCTTGCAGTCACGCGTATATTTCTTCATACCACTTTTCACATTGTCATCTCTAAGTGTCTATCAGTGCTTATTGTTCGAGTTGTTTACATGTATGGCTACCTGGTTTGTGTCCGCGAGACGATAGTCATCGATGGTTTGAGACCGTGTATGACATTGCTCAGAATCATTTGCAATGGCGCAGGTGCATCCAATCATTGTGTTCTATGAAATTCTAAGCTTCTGCATTATTCACAATCTCTACCTTTCTCCTTCTATATTTATCTCACTGAAATATACTTCTCGAATCATATCTTCGCTCCCTAATCTTCTCCATTACTGCTAATACTTCTATTATTACTATCACTCTTGGATTTGAACTGACAGTTATGTCTCTGTGCTGATGGTACATGTCAACCTGAACTGATGTAGTGACGTGTAAAGTTCTACGTTGTTTTTGAGGATGATTATGGTAAAGTGTAATTGACTTCTCCGTGTCACACAGGTCACATATGTTGGATTACTTTTTAGAAAAGTAATCAGAATGGTCATATATATACATAACAGCAGCGGCCTATAGATGACTATGCTTCAAATACATATGGTCCGTGCGTCTTCATTTGTTGGCACATGTATAAAATGCGTTTACCTTGAATACTTGGTGCGTATTATGGACCCCATATTAATAAGTATCGTGGTTGGGCTATGTATATATCCTTGATCCCTTTTAGATGGCGACTTCTTTCCCGACATATAGAATACACTTCCACCCTCGCAAAATGTAATATTTTTCACTCTATTTTTCACCTTTGTTGTGACTACAATCTGTTTTACGTAACACACTTCATTTGTACTGTTCTTTCCCTTCAAATATTGTTTATCCGTTTCCGGATTAGATTGTACTATCTCAACTAAGCGACTCAAATACTGGTTTACACTATGTTCCACCAGGTCTGCAATACCCAAGATTCTTGACTCAAAACCTCCATTTTCCACTAAAACACTCAATTTATCTTTTTTTCCTTTGTAATTGAGTAGGTATACATCTAGCCAGTACCTCTAATACCAATGTAGAATTTTATTCGTGCTCCGCGTTAGTGTCCTTGTACACTAATTAGCTAACAAAGATAACCATACTCTCCTTTGACTTACTTACTTACGCCTGTTACCCCCAATGGAGCATAAGCCGCCCACCAATTTTCTCCAACCAACTCTGTCCTGGGCTTCCTTCTCCAGTTCTGTCCAATATTTGTTCATTCCTCTCATATCTTTCTCTATTTCTCGGCGTAAAGTGTTCCTTGGCCTTCCTCTTTTCCTTTTGCCTTGGGGGTTCCATGTGAGGGCTTGTCTCGTGACGCAGTTAGGTGCTTTTCGTAGTGTGTGTCCTATCCACTTCCACCGCTTCTTCCTGATTTCCTCCTCCACTGGAATCTGATTTGTTCTCTCCCACAGTTCGTTGTTGCTGATGGTGTCTGGCCAACAAATCCGAAGTATTTTGCGTAGACAACTGTTGATAAACACTTGTATCTTCTGGATGATGGCTTTCGTAGTTCTCCAGGTTTCCGCTCCATATAGTAGAACTGTCTTGACATTTGTATTGAAAATCCTGATTTTGGTTTTGGTTGAAAGTTGTTTGGAGTTCCAGATATTTTTCAACTGTAGAAATGCAGCCCTCGCTTTGCCAATCCGCGCCCTCACATGTGCATCGGATCCACCTTGGTTGTCGATGATGCTGCCCAGACATGTAAAAGTGTTGACGTCCTCCAAGGCATCTCCATCAAGAGTGATTTGGTTGGTGCATGTTGTGTTGCATCGGAGAATTTTGCTTTTTCCTTTATGTATGTTGAGACCTACTGCTGCAGAGGCCGCTGCTACACTAGTCATCTTCTCTTGCATTTGTTGTTGCGTGTGAGATAGAAGAGCCAGGTCATCTGCGAAGTCCAGATCGTCCAGCTGCGTACTAACTGTCCAGTTGACACCGTGCTTGCCTCCAGATGTCGACGTCTTCATAATCCAGTCGATTACCAGTAGAAAAAGAGGAACGGTGAGAGTAAGCAACCTTGTCTGACACCGGTCTTTACCTCGAAAGAGTCTGTTAGCTGTCCTCCGTGTACGATTTCGCAGTTTGATCCATCATAAGAGTTCCGTATGATGTTAACTATTTTCTCAGGCACACCGTAGTGTCGAAGAAGCCTCCACAGTGTTTTCCTATCCACGCTATCAAATGCTTTCTCGTAGTCGATGAAGTTGATGTAGAGTGGTGAATTCCATTCAATTGATTGTTTGACAATGATCCGTAATGTAGCAATTTGGTCAGTACAAAATCCGGCCTGTTGATCTCGAAGTTGGGCGTCTACGAAGTCCTTCATTCTGTTTAACAATACTCTGTTGAAGACTTTGCCTGGTATTGAAAGAAGAGTGATGCCTCTTTAGTTCTCACACTTGCTCAGATCGCCTTTCTTTGGTATTTTGATCAGGTATCCTTCTTTCCAATCTGAAGGGTACTTGTTCCTCATCCCAAATCTTCTTAAAGAGAATGTGAAATATTTTCGCAGTTGCTTCCACATCTGCTTTCATTGCCTCTGCTGGAATGTTGTCTGGTCCTGCTGATTTGCCACTCTTGATTTGTTTGATGGCCATACTGATCTCCTCAATTGTAGGTGCGCCAATATTAGTTGGGAGGTCCGTGAATGCTGCTTCGATGTTGGGTGTGTTCAGCGGATCTGGTCGATTCAAGAGTTCCTTAAAGTGCTCTACCCACCTGCTCCGCTGTTCTTCAATGTTGCTGATTACTTTGCCTTCCTTGCTTTTCACTGGTCGTTCTGGTTTGCGATAGTTTCCAGCTAGCTTCTTTGTTGTTTCGTTCAATTGTCTGAAGTTTCCGTCTCTTGCAGCCTTTTCCGCCGTCATTGCTAGATCATCCACATATTTTCGTTTGTTTGTTCTGATGCTCTTCTTCACTTGCCTGTTTGCTTCTGTGTATTCAGCTTGTGCCTTAACTTTCTCTGCTCCTATGCTGCTGACATTGATTGCTGTCCTCTTGTTCCTCCTTTCTTCAATTTTTGTAAGAGTACCAACAGAGATCCAATCCTTGTGATGGTACTTCTTGTGACCCAGAACTTCGTGACATGTTGAAGTGATTTCCTCCTTGATCCCTTCCAACTGTTCTCCAATGTTGCGTCCTCTCCATTGAGTATATCGTGCAAGGCCTGGAACCAATTGGTGAGGGCTATCTTGATTTCTTTGAGTTATACGGTATGCCGAAGAAAGGTTGTATTAAACTTCTGTGATGTTGTCTGTCCTGTTGTCCAGTGCTTCTTTAGTTTCAGTTTCACTTTGGCGATCAGCAAGTGGTGATCTGAGGCTATATCAGCTCCTCTCTTGGTTCTCACATCCTCCATAGTCCTTCTGAACGTTTTGTTGATACAGATATGGTCGATTTGGTTTTGAGTAGTGTGGTCCGGTGAAATCCATGTGGCTTTGTGAATGCGTTTGTGCGGGAATATTGTGCCACCGATGACCAGTTTGTTGAAGGCACATAGGTTTGCGAATCTCTCACCGTTTTCGTTCCTTTCTCCCAGTCCATGTCGTTCCATGATGTCTTCATATCCAGTGTTGTCCATTCCAACCTTGGCATTCAGGTCTCCCATCAGAACCGTCAAATCCTTTGGTGAGCATCTGTCGACGATTGACTGCAGCCTTTTGTAGAATTGATCTTTATCGTCGTCATTGTAGTCATTGGTAGGTGCATAACATTGGATGACGTTCATTGTAATGTCCTGTTTCTTTGTTTTGAAGGATGCTTTAATGATCCTGTATCCATGAGATGTCCATGCTATCAGTGCCTTTTGTGCTTGTTTTGGACAACATCAGTGCAACTCCTTGTGTATGTGAAGCATCTTCCTCATCAGGACCAGAGTATAACAGCAGTTCCTCTGAAGCTAGTCTTAGTTGTCCTACCTGCGTTCAATGAGTTTCACAGATTCCAAGCACCTCCTGGTTGTGTCTTTTGATTTCTGCTGCAATTCTGAACAGTCTTCCAGTCTCCAACAATGTTCGAATGTTCCATGTACCTAAAAGAATGGTTGCTCTGGTTGCCAGAAGGGGCATTGGTTTCATGACTTCCGAGGGAACTCGACTTCCATCACGCGACGTCATAATTCTTCTTTGAATTGTTTTTTTGGTTAGCGTTCGTTTGACAAGTTAGTTTTTGACGGAATGGGGTCGCCAACCCATGTCCAACCCTCCTCCTTTACCCGGGCTTGGGACCGGCAGTAGAACCGAAGGTTCTACTGGCGGAGTTATACTCTGTTTTGAGAAATCCTATATTTGACGATCATTTCAAGCCTTTGGCTTAGTTTTCATTTTATAATTTTTATATGGCGGGTAAAATTTCACAACACTTAGCTGCATGTTTATTTGAGCCAGTGCGTTGCCTTAGTACACGTTGAGCGGTAATCAAGTTTCGGTATCTGATTATTGAGAAAAATATTGGTCATCTTGTATCCAATGTATAACTAAGTGACTCAAAGTACGCAGTTTGATCTTTTACTACCACAGTCTAAGATGCGTGGGTAAATGTTTTAATCTGATAACCATATGTAAGCTTGGTTTCAAAACTGTCAAATCACTTGTTAAAACTCACACCTTTTACGATTCCTAAATTATCGTTTATTAATCGTCTCTCTATTCATCCGGCTCTGGATTATTCATGACTCATTTTTGTATAGATCGTAATTTTTCATTTGCGACGTTGAGTAGTCAAGTATTTTCTGCTTATGGCGACATTAAACAGAATTGGAAAAATCCATTAGCTAACTTAATTTTCTTACTGAACACAAAATTGAGAAAACCTTGTTTATTCGTAGGAGTCAGGATATTCCGATTGTTTTCTGAGTCATATATTGGTAGTAAAAGAAATGTCAATGACTAAACAGAGGGTCGTAAATCTAATTAGTACAAGGACAAATAATCAGTGCGCAAAGGTTTTAAGAAACTCTCCCTGTTATCAACTGAGTCACACCAAACAGCGAATAAAGAATTTTATTTTTTTAAAGATTTATAACAACTGTTAGCTTAACCGGTGCTTTGTTTATTTTTAGTGATTGTAATTAGATCTTTGTTCACATTCAGGACTGAATTTTGATCCGAATTCATCCTTGAACAGTGACAAATATAATATAAATCTTTCCAAATACTTACGAACATATTACCAGACTAGAGTTATTTGTCTTTTGAATACTGTACCTGTCTAGTTGACTTTTACATGTTTTAGTATTTGCAGATCCAAGTCTTTCACAGAATTTGGGATTTTTCGCTGATATCATTGCAAGTTTATCAGATTTCCGTTTTGGTCATACGGGGAATTATATTTTAGCTAGAGACTATTTAACATTAAAAAGTGAGTGAAATCATATTTTTATCGAAAATTGTCTATCTAAGCACTTTTGATGAAGTACTTGTGGTATATATGTAGATCAGTCAGTAAGTTACAACATAGAATTTCGTAAGTAACTACATCAGTACAGGTTGCCATACCACATTAGCACAGAAACGCAATTGTCAGTTCAAATCACATAGTGGTAGAGATAGTAAAAGCATTAGCTTTCTGTATCCGTGCCGAGATTTCGTCAGTCATCAGGCCATCAGCACTGATGAGACTCCCGATATAAGTGAAGCGGTCTACACGTTCAACTACTTCACTCCCTATCTTTAGTTCAGGTGCAGATACAAGCCAATCCTGAGGCAACATTTTGCATTTCGAGGAGATCGGAAAGCTTTCTGTAAAACTCGTCTTTCACCTCGTCTGAATTGCAGTCAGTCGGAGAGTAAGCAGATACAAAGAAGAGGCAACGGCGCCTGTCACAATCTTTCTTAATCCTTACTGTCCCGATCAGTCAGACAGTGCAAAAGAGACTATCTACTGGGATCCAGTCGAAGAGAGCTACTTCTGCCCTAGGACTCAATGCTATACCTACGCTAACGAGACCCTGAGAAGCAACATCAGGGCTACCAGATACACGATGAGTAAATCGAGTTGCTTCCTTATTTTGACATGGTGAGGTCAAATGAATGATGCTACTCGGATCCTGTATGCGCGTTTCCGAGACGCAGCATACATCGGCCGCACGAGATTCTAAAGTTCTAGCTAGTGAATCCTGTTGTCATATTTGACACAATGTCCGTATATTAAATGCTCCAACATGTGGTTTAGAACGGGGTTTCAGGAGACCAGGAATAACGTTTCGTAAACTCGCATCGTTCGCATTAACGGTGTAGGTTGATAAAGGAATGTGGGAGTTTGTCGTGGAGATAAGAGAGATATTAGGGGGTGAAGGAAGGACTTGATTTTGACCAATTTGATCTCGTGTGCTGTTACGTGTATGAGGTCGGATGTCACTTCCCGGCCGTTCACACCGTGGGAAGGTGTTTCTTGCGGAACCTGAAAAGGAAGGTAGATTAATGTTGGTCTTAACGACCAGGGAGCGTGACCACAGAGTCCAAAGGCTGGTCACGCACGGCCTTTTCATGAGAAGCTTTCAGAGTATTACATCCGCTATTTTTTTAAAGCCCTTACCGCAGGAGACAGAAATCTGTGAGTTAAGGTAGTCACTCTGATATAGTAATAATGGCTGGTGACTTTAATGCTCAAGTAGGTAGACAAGGTGAAAAGGAAAGACATCTGGGTAGATGTTATGTTGCCGTGGCTGATCAAACAGATAGGGGCGACCGTCTGCTGCAGCTGTGCTCAGATAACCGCCCATTTCTAGCAAACACTGACTTTAGAATAAGGAAAATCGTCTTTTGACCTGGAAACCCCCAAAGTTATCCCATCGCTGGAGTGCATATTGGTTTGAGGCTTACTGGACGTAGTAAAGACACGAAAATAACAAACTTTTGGATTCTACTTAATGATAATAAAGCTAAGAATAAATTTTAGGAACAACCAGAAAAACAGGCGGCCATGGTAGTAAGCGATGCCTATCCCGAGGCAGTTTGCAATGTTATCCAGAAGGCTGTGAAAACAGCAGTGATATCTGCTAGTAAGGTAAATCACAAGGTTAAAAAGAAGCCGTTGTATCTCACTAGCATTTACCGAACTGATGAATGCTCAAAAACCCACCCTGACTGGCTCTAAACATGATGAAGAGTGAAGTCAGCCTAGGCGCAGGTTGATAAAAAGCCTCCGCAACGGTTGCGAACAGTGATGGGCGGCGAAAGCAAGGGCGATGAAAAAGGCAGCGGTGATAGGTAACAGTAGGCAGTTGTTCCGACTTATCATGGAAAGCGGTATTAGGAACCCGAACGTGCGTGAAAATATCTCGGAAAAGGATGGTCTAATTATTCATTCGCAATCCAGGAGATTGGATCGATGGGCAGAACACTTCAGGGATCAGTTCAATTGGCCTTCAGCCACACTTCGCTTGACCACAATCTCCATTCATCCTGAGTGGCAAGTCGACGTTAGGTTCCGTGGCAGTGTCTGTCGTTGAAAGGTGTACCAAAAAAAGTACATACCTTATACAGGCTCTCTACTCGAACACCATTGGTCGAGTAAGAGCTTATGGTGAACTGTCATTAAGATTCTCTGCTTCAAGTGGTGTCCGTCAGGGCTGTCCGCTCTCTCCATTCTTGCTTAACTTTGTCATAGACATGCTTTTAGAGTTAACATTATCCTCGTCAAATTTTTCAGGCGTGGACCTTCTACTAGGAAAATCGGTTGTTGACTTAGAATATGCCGATGACATAGTTCTATTCGTTGAAGACGCTGACAAAATGCAGAGTTTTCTGACCACCTTGAGCAACAATGCAAGCATGTTCGGGATGCGGTTTTCCCCCTCGAAATGCAAAATGTTGCTTCAAGATCTGCTTGTGTCGGTACCTGAACTAGTGATAGGGAGTGAAGTAGTCGGGCGTGTCGACCGCTTCACTTACCTTGGGAGTCTCATGAGTGCCGATGACCTGGTGACTGACGAAATCTCAGCACAGATACAGAAGGCTCGATTGGCTTTTGCCAACCTGCGTCACTTATGACGCAATCGAGATATCACTTTGGTAACCAATGGACGAGTGTACTATGCAGTAGTTCGTTTCATCCTACTCCACGGATGCGAAACTTGACCGCTGAGAGTTGAGGACATTCGTAGATTGCTTGTCTTCGATCTTTGGTCCCAGAAGCATTGGTTGTATAGTTTTGGACAGCCGAATAATCTGTGATGTCGTTTGAAAACGAGTACTAGTTACGGGTTGCAGATCAATTGACGGCGTATCGAAACAGTTGAGGTGGTTCTGTCATGTGTCGCGTATGCGCAGCCACTGACTGCCCTAGCGAGCTATGTTTTCTTTTGTAATAGTAGGTTCGAAGAAAGCTAGGGGCGACCAGATCAAAACATGGTAGAAATCGATGAACTAACTGACAAGTGACTTGAGTCATGTTGGTAGATGCAGGCTTTCTGTTTGGGGTCCACGAGACGAAAGTCATCGATTGTTAGAGAGCTTGAACGTTAAGTCTGAAAATCGTTTGTAGTGGCGCATATGCATTCACTTTTTGTGTCCTCTCAAATTCTCTCTCTTTCTAAAGTTATCGCACTGAATTATGCTTCTCTTATCATATCTTCGAACCCTAATCTTTCGCATTACTGCTAATATTTCTATTGTCGCCACCACTATTGTATTGAACTGACAGTTGCGTCTCGAGCTAATGCGGTCTGGCAACCTGAACTGGTGTACGTACGTACGAAGTTCTACGTTGCAACTGACTGACTGATTGTACCCTGAGCATACAAAGTCATTCACAGCACTTGTCGCTATTTTGAGGCTTGAATGGTTAGATGGCTTGTAAATAACATTTCCGACGGTTAGTCAATCATCTAGATAAATGATAACTCTACTCATTTAGTTGCAATTGGTTGGCTTATGGTAATTTAATACTTAGTCTTCACGTGTAGTAATAATCTGGACTATGAGAAAATCGAATCTAAGGGTTTTCATTAATCGTCACTATTATTTTTATACTCATGTAATATTTTACAGAATTATGACAATCGTTCCGTAGAAATGTGATGATAGTAATTCCTAGTTTCTCCATTCAACCGTAGTTGAGCTAAAAAAAGATTTCACGTTGGTGATAGGTATACACACGCGATTTCGTCAGTCCTCCTTGAATATTTTGTAGAGTTATGGGTTACCACCTGTCCATATCAGGATGCTGGCTCATGTCCAGCTTCTGTACATGAACCTACCTATTATCATTATGCTTTTCTGAGACCTAGAAATACTTTGTGTATTTATTTATTTATTTTTGTCACCTATTGTTTATCTTAAACATTTTCCTACCTTAGTTTGGGATATGAGAATGGGCGATCGACCGTGTGAAATTTATTCAGTTCATGAGCCATTCCGTTCACAACTTTGTATGTTATACGAGAATGATGCTATTTTCGATAAATTCTTATGTGGATGGTCTGATGATGACAGGTAAACTTTGAAAATATACACTTTCTGTTATTTCGTTCGGTGAAAATTAAATGACCACTTAAACAATCAACTAGGATTATTTCATGCCTACAGACTAACCAAGTACTTGCAGTTCATTGAATCCTTGCGTGAATAGTATGATGATGATTTATCTGCAGTGAAGAACAAACGACTAGTTGAATTAACTTCAGGGTTTTGTCCAGTGTATATCCATGTATATCATTTCACTTCAATGATGAGCAACTGGTTTATATATAATAAAGTTTTCGGGTAAGAGCCTTAACACAGTTTTGTAGAGCAGACGTTGATTGATGCTCTCAGTGTCTTCGTTGTAGAACTTATGGATAAACGTTATCTCTGTGAGCCTGAATGATTAGAAACTGCAACACCCATCATCATATTTGATTGTGTACATTTTCGTTTCGAATAGTGTTATCTCACTGTATTTATGCTACACGACAACTTATGCCGATGCACACGTATGTCAGGTTCGAAGTTGTATTTAATTGACTGAAACGTCAATGAAATAAGATGGTTGAGGTATATTGTTGACTTTACAACAGACCACTTGCTTTAGCAGTGGATATTAGTGCGATGGAAATAAATTCATACTCCTTCATTATGAAAATATAATGATCGATTGATGTTTTACAGTACAACGAAACCTGATACCAGGTTGACTGTTAACGTTCGCACTATCACGCTCTTTTACTGAGATGATATATGACTATTTGGAAGCCTGATTCTCATGGGCTTTAGGCTATGTTTCCTCTGATTAGGAGTTGTGATTCATAAATGTCCTACTAGTGAGTCTACAATGGGAAATGTTTCATTGTGAGATTTCGGCATTGATATAGACGTTAAGTTTTTAAGATGCAATACATTTGCCGTAGTCGGTGCTTTGAAACCCTGAAACTGACATTCTTGTCGTGCAATGTTCTTTACTTTTCATACACAGGTATGCAATAACAGGATCTTACAGCCACCTCTTCCATATATTTGATCGTCACAATGGCTCTGATTGGTTGTATGACCTCGATGACTTGAACAATCATTATAATAATAACTCTGCTTACGATACTGCAGACTACTTATTGCCTAAACGTTTTATGTCTCCTGATGATTCTTTCGGAAGTCGGCTCGGTTTGTCTTCAATTTTTGTAGCGTCATTGGCTGCTGTGGAGTCTCTCTTTGCAGAAACTACAAGTCAGACTAGTTCAGATTCCAACTACAATGATAGTGATTGGAATAAATTTGGTGACAGTTCGAACATATTAAAGTTGTCACCTGACAAAACAAAGCTGCTGAACTGTGAAGCTGAAGGTCGGAGCCCTTCCGGAAAGACTTCCTCATCGCCAGCAGGTTCAAAGCGTCGGAAGCAAATTCTTCCTTCACGAACCACTAATTCTGCTGATTCTCACACTCCTGTACAATTTTGTCATGAAAGGTCCAGTAGTTGTCACCAAAATAGTAAACATCGTCATCACAAGGAGCATTGTTCACATCACAGGATAGACGAAAGTGACCTTGGGGTTAGTTTTCTACACACTGTACCGAGTTCAGTTGATGACCCTGAATTGCCAAGTTTCATTGAAGAATCTCAAACACAGATACCAAATATCCCTGGAATGCATCAGATACACTGTCAACGTAAAATACTTCACTTGTCCTTTCATCCAAAGAAGTTCCTCATAGTTGCCATATCAGGTAATCAGTTATTTTTTGTTTCAGGTCATCCGACATTCAGGGACACACTACTTTTACAGGAGAACTCTAGTTACTGCTCTTCCTCTTTACCTAAATCAGCCGACGATGAAAATGGTAAACCTGATAGACATACTGAAGCTTCAGATGCAAGATCGACTCCTGTGAGGTGTCGAAAATCTATTTCAGTCCAAAGTTCAGACGTGAAAGCTGCTAAGCGTCGTCGCCGACGTCATCATCAGCTAGATGAGCTAAGTTCGATTAATGATTTATCGAACTTAACTGAAGGGATTAAAAACCACGTTTCGGATAACAATGTCTTTTCTGGTACCTCTGTAATTTTCGAAGTGGATTTTGTAGCAAATTATGAAGCTGACCATGAAGGTAATTATGAGGAGCGACATACTACTGGAGCACAACTCGATTTTATAAGCTGTGGTCTCAACAGTGAAGACGTCCCGTGCTTACGTTGCTCATTTCCGTCATCAAGAGAAACATTCGTGACTAATTTGAATGACCTTTTTCAGTGATAATGTTTTCTTTATCATTTTGATATCCTTCCAAACTGTTTCTCAATTTTTAGCTAGACTTCTCAGGGTTGACACGCATACAATATCCATTTCCAAATTATCAAAAGTGCTATTATTATTGTTCATAGAGCATTTTGTATGTTATGTGTACTAGTAAGTGGGCACAGTCAAATATTTGCATACAGGTTAAAGACAGGCAGGCATACACACATTCAGACAAACAGATGTTTTCCCTTTACGAACGCTGACTCAAAATCGGGCTACAACATTTTGGTTTTAAAATCCCCTACCAATGTAGATTTTGCTCACCGATCATTTTTACCTTTTCATACGTACTTTATCTTGAACATGATTGTGCTTCATTCTCGTTAGATTTGTGTACCTATGCTGTAAAAGTCATTGTAATCAATCTCGGAGTATTGTAAATTACTATTACTATATTATTATTACCATAGATTATATCCCATTCCAAAAGTATAACATTGTGATTTTTGTGCACTTCTAATTTAGCATAAATCATGAAATATGAAGCAGTTACTTTTATTGTTTCAGTCGTCTACCTCACTAAGTCTCTAACTTCCATTTTTATTTTTTCATCATACTATCGTTCCAATAAAACTCGTGGTTTAGTTAACAAACTTATCTATAAGCCCATTCATAATAAGTGAGTTACTTAAACATTAGCATGTTGTTGTATTCCAATATCTAATATCTTTTTCACGAGCTAGTGTAAACCAATTTGATTTCATCGCGCTCGATTCTTGTTCTTTCGGTACGGTTCCAGGTGTTCGGTAATGTCCAATAGATGGAGGTCTAGCCACTCAACTGTCTAATTCTAGTCAGTTGGCAGTTGCTTGTGAGTTTGTATGTCTCGGGATTTGAATGAAACGTTTGTTTCAGGGCGGTAGGGTTTCTGGATACCATCAGCCGTCACATTACCAAACCGGAGATCAGTTAGTTGCAATGTGGAGAGTAATAAGGATAAAGTTCTAATGCTAATATGAATAAAATTTCAGAACTGAGTAATGTATAGATGAATTTAGTTTGTTAATTAGTGGTGAAGATTGTGAGAGAGGACCGTAGTGTAAGCAAGGGAGAGGAAACAAAGATAATAGGCGAGATAGGTTAAGTGATCTGAGGAGATGGCAATGATAACAACTAGCAGGTCTCAAGATATGCATCATGAACAGCTTGTCCAAGAGGGAGATGAAAATCCGTAGGTGAGTATATGATTCCAAAGTCTCTTCTTAATGCTGTCCACTGAGGGGGTTGTAGTCATCTGGGCTGGGTGAGCATTCCAAGTTGCGACGACTCGCAATGAGAAAAAGTGTGCACGATTCTGAGTATTCGCTCTCTGATGTGCAATTTTCGAGGATTGCCTCGAGGGAAGTGGTGGTGATGCATCGGTAAGATGCTCACATTGGGATGGTTTGGCGTGTTTAATATGGTGTACGCCATAATCAGATCACCTCTGATTCTCCTGTAGCTCATTGGAAATAATCCCAAGAGCTGGAGTCTATCGTCGTGGGGTTTATTTTTCAACCCTATCACCCATTTGGTTGCTAGTCTCTACACTCGATCGATAGACGGTAACGAGAATGGAGTCACTATAGGTAGTGCAGTTTCTTCGGTTGCTCTTGCTAATGTAGCTTCTTCGAGTACTTCGGTTCAAGACGAATTCGGATGTTTGAGTGTGGAGAATGTAGGCGTCGGTGGCAATAGCGTCAGCCACAGTGATGGCACTACTGAGAGGGCTAACATTCAGTGCCCTAGGTGCAATGAGGAGTCTTCTAGGTTTAATGGAGATGCTGTTGTGTTGAATATGCAGCCTGAGGAATCGAGCATGGAATCGTCCACCTGTCGCACTCCACCATCATTGACTTGTACTACAAGTATCGTGACGAGCACTACCAACAGTGATAAGACAGAAGAGGTTAAGAGCATTCCCAGTAAGGAA
Organism: Schistosoma turkestanicum; assembly: GCA_944470395.2. Taxonomy (NCBI): domain Eukaryota; kingdom Metazoa; phylum Platyhelminthes; class Trematoda; order Strigeidida; family Schistosomatidae; genus Schistosoma; species Schistosoma turkestanicum. Next base: position 31,394,813 of record OX103973.1, read on the forward strand.
AGCAATGTTGATCGAGTAGAGTTGGACACTGTGCTTGAGTAGTTTGGATGTCATGGGAAGATGACTGCTAATTGTACAGCTGCGGCTACTAATGATACTAGTATTGATAGTACTCCTGCGGGTAATAGTGGTCGAAGGTCATCGAAAGACACTCATCAACATCGAAGTGGGCGTACGTTACGCTTACATACTGCTACCCAAGGTGAGAAGCATAAGAAACGACATGATGCTACCATTATTATGAAACGTAAACTTCGCTCTCTTTCGGATGCTGTGACTAGCAATGGAGATAGTAGTCTTCAGTATCGTAGTAGTGGCAGCGATAGTAGAGAGACAGAAAGTGTGAGCAATCCACCTATAGTAACTAGTCGATCTACTTCATCAAATGAACCTTCTAGTGTTTTGACGTCATCGAGCCTTGTCGCAAATGTTAAGTTGATTGAGGATGCACAAGGTTGTGCAACTGTAACTGTTCCTACTTCGGTTGACTGTCAGTCGAGTGATGATGAGAAAAAAGTGTCTGATGGTAACAGCCAGTCTACAGTGTTGTATGATAACGATACTATTGATGTGCATATGTCTTGTGTCTCTGAAACGGAACATGGAGAACAACAAGTGAGTTTATCAGTTTTGAATTGCGATACTAATGCTGTTCTTTTATGTAGGGAGATGAGTTACGCAACAATGGAAGAGTTTCACTCTACGGATGCTAGTGTAGCCAGAAACATCGTGACTTGTCTGACAGAACGGAATTATGATGACGATGATAATAATCTGGATGTTACTGATGTGACAAATAAGTTGCCGGCGATGACGAATGCTGATCACACCTCCTCTGTATCAGGAGATGGAGAGATAAATATTGGTCCCATGTTGTGCCACTTAAAGTCTTCGGGAGACGAGGAAATGTCGAAATTGGAGATCCCACCCTTGCATATTATCTATGGGTCAAGAACTTCTGTTGATAAGTCAGCATCACGGACTTCATTGTATCTGCCGTTCGGAGCAAGTGGTTGTGGATTGACGACTCATCCCCATGATATGGGATGTAGATCCCGGATAGGATATGACCAGCTTAACGACGTGTTATACATGTTTATATGGGTTAATTGGATGATGTTTATACTACCGTTAGGTCATGCTACGATAGATAGGGGAATCAAGGGCTTGATGGTAAGGTACAGGTACCTAGTTAGCTTGATAGGTCATATCCATGTTGGATGGCGGGTAGGCGTACTGCTGTAAGTCCTACTCGTTCTTCTGGTGTGGATTATTGGATGCGAGTGAACTCTAAATTGAAGTGTCAGAAAGGACATGTTTTTCGATGAGAGATTTTTTCAGGCCGGTGTAGAATCTATTTTGTAGGTTCTGTTTCTGGAAAATCCCTCCATGTATATATATATATATATATATATATATATATATATTTGCGTTATGATTGACTCTTTCTGTTGATACTTTGGTACTTTATTTGATTCCATTTTGAGATTTTATCATCGTATATTGTTATTATTTCTATATTTTGTACTTATATTGAAGTTTTTATGTTTCTGAACTGTACATGTGTTGTTTAAATTTAATATTTAATATTGCTACAGCCATATTTGGATTGATACTCTAGCAGTAACGGGCTGGAAGCACTTATTCTTCCAGAAATGGAACCCATTGTGGTAATTGTAAACTCGAAGGTGTAATATTGTTTTTGGTAATTGTCTGTATTTCTCTTTCTTAACTAAAATAGAACCATTTTCTCCCAGAATTATCGTGTTTTGGTCTTGGACTGGGTGAGATGCGTATGGACCTGCACTTTTCGAGTTAAAGGCGAACTGCAAGAGTAATTACAAATTTAATACAATTGTCCCATTCTGTGAGAAGATTAGATGCACACGACTTGCGTTTCCGAAACCCGTGTTGAGCTTCATGGAGTATTTTATTCTTTTCCATGTACTCCCTCATTTGTTAGTCCACTAGTCTTTCTGTAACCTTTGATAATATTGGTAGTACTGCGACTGGTCTGTAACAGGCTGGGTGCTTTCTATCTCCTCCTCTGAAGATTGGAGAGAGAGTAGCTTGTTTCCACTCAGCTGGGAGTTGGTGTGACTCCAGTGAATGCCTGAGCAGGTCGCATATCGGTGAACAGAGGACTTCTGCACATTGTTGCAAGACTATGGGGCGAATTTTGTCACAACCTGGTGACTTACATGGGCGTAAGGATTTCAGTTTCCTCAGTACTAAGTCTGGAGTGATACGGATGTTTTCGAAGCCGTCAGCTGGCAATGGGTTGGCGTAGTACTCTGAACACGTAGGCGACTGGTTTAACTGATCAGAAAAGTTGCTGTCGAAGATCTCGGCCATCTCTAGGTTGGTGAGGTCTTCCCCGTTTGGTCCTTTTAGAGAACACAACACTTGATTAGTAGTTTTTCTTTTGGACATGAACCTAAACAGATTTTTCGGGTTTGCCTGTATTTTGGCGGCTAGCTTCATCTGAAATTGTCTCCTGTCGCTTCGAACTTTGGTACTGCATCTGTTTCTCAATGCCAAGTAAGAACTGCGATCGGTTGTAGCGTCCTGAAGCGATATTCGGAAGCGAAATGGAAAGCAAGAATCCATTTGGACTTGGCGACAAGTAAGCAAGTGTTATTCACATTCAGTAGGCCATCAAGTTCTGACTTTCGTAAGACTATGATAGCCAATCCTCATTTGGAGGATCACGTACAGAGTAACAACCAGGGGACTTCAACGTTGTTATTCCCATCTGAGTTATCGGTATGAGGTGATGACCTCAGGAGTGCTCATATTTTCGAATCGGATACAATGTTGAATGACTCGTCCTGATATCAGTAGTGCTATGAGACTAACCACATTTGATAGGTGCGACACCTTTCTGTTCAGATATTTTACAAGTGACTAAGTGTGGATTTCACCTATTTGTTCACAACGTGTGGAATCACGTTATTCTGCCCGTATGGTATTTGAAGGCTGAATATGATCATTTGGTATACCCGTTTTGTGGTGACCAATTTCTACGTGTTCTTAATCTTAGTAATTAGCTCGTCCAGACAATCGTTACTAAATGGCGTCTGACGGTTATAAATCAGAAGATAAACTCGAAGGGTTGAATACGTTTATTTCGGTACACCACAAACAGGGATGGCAGACCACAAGGAGACCGGACAGACATACTAGCGAGTGAATGTGCGAATGGGCGAATGAATTAATACGATAAAAATGTTCGTATATATACAAAGGAAGATATCTGAGTCATCGTGATATGTAAGAGATTAATATTAAAGTGAATAGGATGAATATGTGCGTAGGTGTATACAATTTTCAGTCATACTAATTCATACAAACCACACAATAATAAGAGCCAATGTTACATATGAGATATTGTTTTACAAATGGCCTGGTTAAATAAATTAACCGAAAGGTTTGACCTGATAAAATGTAGGCGAATTCAAATATATGTGGGGTCACTACAATAACCCCCTTTCCAGCAAACAAGGATACGAAAGTGTGTTTGCGTAAAAATCAAAATTGTTCGGGTACGTTCGTGAGGTCTCACTCACTCGTGAGGTCTCTCTAAAATAAATAAATAAAATATAGCAATGTTTTTAGGTTATAATATCTCAATTTTGGAATACTCAAAATGTATCGAATGCAATAATAGATAAGTTAGAATTTTTGACGTAGAGATGCGAAGCAAAAAATATTTGTGTTCGAAATGGCTAGAGGAATTATCAGTTCAAAATCATAGCTATATATCTTTGCGGCCACCTGACTCTTCGTCCATATCTGGTCGTTAGTGTGTTGCTGCCTCAGAGGGTATGAGCTCGCATTTCGGAGATTCAATGGCTTTCGAAGGGTTTGCGTTTATTGACTGTTCGTCGCCTTCGGTGAAATCTGGTTTGACCCTGTCGATGCTAACTACATCCGTTTTTCCAGCTTAATCTATTGTGATAGTTTTATCGTTTCTGTCGACAACTTTAAATGGACCATCGTAGGTCGGTTGTAAGGGACGTCGCACATAATCCCTCCTGATAAATACATTGGTGGTATCGTTAGTTGCTTCGGAATATATACTTGATGTTGATTCTCCTGCGGAAGAGTTATTCTTGGATCGCTCATGTGTTATTTTAGACGACGTACGTAGTTAGTTTTATCAGTTGGAAAAATCTTACCTGAGATGAACAACTCTCCTGGTAGATGTAGGGTAGTTCCGAAAACTAACTCTGCAGGGCTACTTCCTATGTCCCTTTTAACAGTCGATCTTAAACTAAACATGGCGTATGGAAGCTTGTCGGCCCAGTCATTGTTGTTAATAGCAGCTGTAAGGGATGCTTTCAGTTGTCGATGTAATCTCTCTACCATACTATTCGCCATCGGGTGGTAGGAGGTTGTGCGTATACGTTTAATGCCGAACAAATCCTTGTTAGCGATGAAAGATATTTTTATATGATACGTAGTTGGAATGATGCTTTATGCCGTCGGTATTATCTTGAAGAAAAACGTTTGTTAAATTTTGAGGCACTAACATTTGTAGTTTCTTTGATAAAGTAAAATGGTTGCATGCTGAGGATGAACTGGGAAGATCATCAAACAACGAAATTGCAAGTAAGTTCATTTTCATAAAATATAGGGTTGATGAAGAGGAGTGTTGCTGGAATCCCACATACCGACCGAAACAACTGGAGCCATACTTCACGTCACACATGGTGACAGAGCATACTGATTCCAGTATGTCATATGCGTATGTGTAAATATTGAAACAGTGAACCGATGGAAAATGCAGTATGGGTTCAAATTCTCACTTGAAATATCATGTATGTAAGAAGTAGAGGGAGTGGTTGGAAGCACCGCGTGACATTAATGATGCAAGCAATAGGCAATGGCATCTCAGGGCGATCCACGGCTGTGGCATGGACGTTCGTCAAACGTAATATACTCACCGAAGCATCAACCACCGAATGCAAGCACTGTTTTATTTATCTCCGAGATCCGGTTCATTTCCAAAACACATGAAAATCAACGGTGGTGTTGCAACAAGCGCTTTTGGTAGTGCGATGTTGCATAGATAGCTTCATTTTTGGTACGATATGCAAACGAAAAGACAGGCTCCACATGTCCTCACCTACGTCTTCCTGGTAATTGACTCTGCAAACAAGTGGTACTGTATTGAACGAGAACACATGTGGGGCAACCGAAGTGGTTTTCAGCGTAAAATATTTCTATTCCTGTTCAACATTTTCAACATTACCGAAACTAAATACTTTTATCTTTCATGTACTTCATTATGATTGCGAACATATCTTATGATTTTCACTTGAGAAAAAGCCAATTTGAATGTGCTAAACTATCACTAAATGTACAGCGAGGTAAGTGAAATTTGACAAATCAGTGTTAACTACATGCCTTCTGCACTCCCGATTCACACAAACACATGATTCATTTATTGCAATCTTGTGATTGTTCTAATCTGACGACATTTCTGTGCTTCCATTCAATAATGTCCATTGATCGGCTTCCTTTTGTTTTCCCTTGCTTATAGCTAGAGCCGAATCAGACTGCATTTCAGCGGCAGAATCTCAGTTGAAGTCTGGACAAGTGAAAGGTTAGTTTGAGGACAAGTTAGATTGTATTCGCGTCGAAAATATATGAAATATTTCGGACTTCATCATTTAACGACAGATTTCCATGTTATCTGTCCGTCATTGTAGTAGTATGAAGCGTGGTTTTGACTTATATGAATATTGGTGTATCTCTTAAGCACATTCTGTTTGCAAGTTAATTATATTTGTATGTACCGTATTGCTGCATAGTGTTTCTACCACTATACATCACGAATAACACATTATTTGCAGGCACCACAAAGAAAGATGAAAAACAAAACCATTTGAACGAAATATTGGAAAATAAGAACCGTTCGATCGGTGAGAGTAATGACTTAGTCAATAAAACCAAATAACATTGCACATCATTCGTTTCACGTCTGAAATTAAGATGACGACTCGACATTCCACCTTATTCCGCCTCCTTCTACTCAGAGTGTATTCTCACAACTACTGAGGACAGTGTGACTGCAGTAGTGCTTTTGACAACTCCAATATCTTTTTAGATGGAAACCAACTAGTCCATACAGTTATTTTCATGAATTTGCTTAGACAACGAATAATTGGATATTGTAAGACGATAGTTGGTGAATAAGTCACTAGATAACTGGATGGCAAAAGCGTCCTCTGTTCTCAGTTAGGCTTTCGCACCATTAGTTCACGATGTTTATTGAGCGTAAACTGATACCACAGACGTTACTAACTTAGCTAATTCTGACTGAAAGTCTTCTTTCGTATAGTTGTTATTCTGAAATGCCGTTTACACTCGATTTACAGAAACCGTAATGGGTGAAGTTGGAAAGGTCGAAGAGAAAATGAATGAATTTCTGCTGTGTAAGTTTGAAAATTCATCTAACTAACATGATGTTCAGTGCTGAAACCTGTGGAAAGAGTGGCCTTAGTTACAGCTGCAATGGAGGAAGAAGCGAGTCACAATTTCGGTAAGTGTCGCTGACATCTATAAAATATTATTGCTGTACCTATTCAACGTACTCTTACTAACTGGAGTCACTCAGAGTGTCTGCACAAACCCGCGGATGTGTCAATATCATACGGAAAAATTTTCTAATATATGAAGGCTGTTCAGAGAAATTCCGACTACATTCAGCTAAAGCCGTGGCATCACAATCAATGTCGTTGAGGTGTGCGTCATGACATTTCAGATGAAACGCATGTTAAAGGACCACAATTGGTAAAGGAGACTGTGGTGTTTGAATGAACTAGTAACTTCTTGTTGTTGTGAAATGCTTGATTTCGAATTCTAAATACAATACATTCGTTTGTGCCTATCTGTAATTCTTGATTCATATACTTCTAAGTATCACAGTAGCGTCGCGATGGAACTTGTAATGGAACAGCTAGATATTCATTCTACTTCTGAAGCTTTTGAAGATTATTTGGAAAGGTTTGAAATCTGGAGTATGACCAGGAAAGATGTCAAAGATGATAAAATTGTGGCTCATTTCCTAACATTCATCGGAAAAGAAGCGTACAGCTTATTGAAAACCTTGGCATATCCGGAAAAACCTATTTCACTTCCCTATGCAATGCTAAAGGAGTTATTATTGAATCATGTAAAGTGCCCTGGTTTTGAATGCCGTGAAAGAGCGAAATTTCATAAGATGATTCGTCAAAATGACCAAAATGTTAAGGAATTTATTCTTGAATTGCAGAAACAGGCTGTCAAATGTAATTTCGGTGATCAACTTCATGTGCAGCTGAGAGACCGGTTAATTGCAGGAATTAACATACCTAGTTTGGAAAGAGAGCTGTTAAGAATGTCAAACTGTTCCTTTCAAGATGTTAGAACTGCGTGCATTAACTACGAGGCGTTGAATGAACTTGATATTCAGTCGATGAAGATTTCCAATACTTTGATTAGTTGTCATGATGAAAAGCAATCTCAGGGTCAATCAAAATTGTGTTCGTTTAACAGAGGTTCCTATTCTCGTGTAAAAATGAACGGTGTCTCAAAAAAGAATTACAAAGGAAGTCAAAAAGGTGAGACCAAGTTTGGCAAATGTTTATCATGTGGAAAACTTCATTCTCGTTATTGTTGTACATTTCGTAATGCTAAATGTTTTAGATGTGGTAAGATAGGACACATTCAAGCAGTATGCAAAGCTACTGTTCATTTTGCCTCAAGTAGTACTAAAGCTTGTAATTTAGATCCCAATAATTCAGCTGATCCTAATGATCATTTATCTTTGTCTACCATTTCGAAAGGTAATGCTCATATTCAAAAGCGACTATATACATCGCTTGGTTCATTTCATGACTTTATTGTGGACACAGGCAGTATAGAGTCCATTATTTCACTCAAGAATTTGAAATTGTTAGATCCGAACGTTGTGATACGACCCACTGAAGTATCAATATTGGGGATTACTGGACACAAACTGCCTATACGAGGATGTTGTGAATTGCTAATAAGAGATGATAATTTCTCATACATACCTTGTGAATTTTTAGTTAGTGAAACAGGACTGTCAATACTGGGTTTAAAGAATTTGAAAAGGCTCAAAGTGGAGTTGTCTCTCCTAGTTTCTAAAGAAAATTCTGATGCTTTACTTAAAGATTTGATAGCCACGTGTGCTAAGTGCAGTGGAGGTATGAAAATCCAGCCTATAAAACTTCAAGTACAGGGTGAACCAGTCTTTCTCAAAAGACGAATAATTCCTTACGGTCTTCGAGATGCAGTGCATAAGACTTTGAATGATTTGTGTACAAAAGGTGTAATTGAACCTGTTCAGTCTTCAGCATGGGGTACTCCTATTGTTACGCCACTGAAATCGGATGGCAAGACTCCTAGGATATGTGGTGACTATAGACTAACCTTGAACTCCCGTTTATTGAAGCAGACATGCACTACAGTAGAGGCTGAAGATATCCTAAATCGACTTCATGGTTCTAAAGTGTTCTCGAAAGTTGACCTAAAAGATGCTTATCTTCAAATCCCTTTAGATCAATCCTCATCTATTTTGACGACAATTAATACTCCTTTTGGTCTGTTTAAATACAATTTCCTTCCATTTGGGCTAAGTTGTTCTCCAGCCATATTCCAGGAAGTTATGAATAAGGTGGTTAGTGATCTTGAAGGTGTTGAAGTTTATCAAGATGATCTGATTGTTCATGGTGCTGATAAGGGAGCTCATGACCAGAGACTTATTGCCTTATTGCGTCGTTTAATTGAGAAGAATATTACAGTAAATCCAAATAAGTGTTCATTTAGTGTATCTAGTTTTGAATGTCTTGGATACCTAGTTGATGGTAATGGTTTTAGACCAGATATGAAACGACTAGCTCCACTGACAAATGCACCGTCTCCAAAAAATCTTACGGAACTACGTTCACTAGTGGGTGCTCTTCAGTACTATTCCCGTTTTATTCCTAATTTTTCTTGTCGTGCAAATTGTTTATTTAATATTTTGACATCCAATTCATTCAAATGGGGTGAGGAACAAGAGTCGTGCTTACGTAGTCTACTAAAGTTTCTTCAAAGTGATGCTGTTCTTCGAACTTACTCCCCTAGTGTACAGTCTGTGCTTATCACTGATGCATCACCTGTGGGTATTGGTGCAGTTTTGGAACAGGAAGGTAGACCAGTTATTTGTGTTTCACGCAAACTTACTGTTACTGAACAAGGCTATTCACAGACTCAGCGAGAGGCATTAGCTGTGTTTTGGGCTGTTAAAAGACTTCATAAATATTTATTCGGAAAGAAATTTACTATTGTTACTGATCATGAGGCTTTGCAGTTTATTTATCATCCTGAAAAATCCTTAGCACGTGCCTCAGCTGCTATGGTTCAACGATGGAGTATTGCTTTGAGTGCCTACGACTATACGGTTCAGCACAGGAGTGCCAAACAAATTCAACATGTTGACTACATTTCTCGACAGTCATTACAAGATAAACCTGTTAATACTTCAGACTGTTTGTTGGTGCAACCTTTACCAGTGAAACGTCCAGATCTCATAAGAGAAACTCGTAGAAACTTTGGATGTATAATTCATGCTATACGGAAAGGTTGGAATGCTAATCTGAAACGCAGATTCCCTATCTATTTTTCAAAGCGAGATGAGCTATCCACTACTCCTGATGGTATTTTGTGCTTAAATGATCAGGTTGTTATTCCTCCCTCATTGCGTAAAGCTGTCCTGGAAGATCTTCATAGTGGACATTTAGGTGTTGAGAAAATGAAGTCCTTGGCGAGGCTTACGTGTTGGTGGCCAGAGATAAATGCAGATATTTGTCGTACAGCAAACAATTGCGAAAAGTGTCATAAACTGAAAAATCAGCATTCGAAGTGGACTCCATGGCCAGTATCGTCGGAAGCCTGGCAGAGAATTCATGCAGACTATTGTGGCCCGTTTCTTGGCAAATACTATGCACTTGTAGTCATTGATTCTTTTTCAAAGTGGCCTGAAGTTTTTTTCACAACTTCACCAAATTCTGACTTCACAATTCAAGCATTAAGAAAGGTGTTTAGTCGAGAAGGGGTTCCAATGGTGTTAGTGACTGATAACGGCTCTCATTTTGCTGCAGATGCAGTCACTACCTGGTTAAATGGTATAGGGTGCAAACATCTGTTTACTGCTCCCAGACATCCTTGTTCTAATGGTCAGGCAGAAAATTTTGTCAGGACGTTGAAAACTGCTACTGATTCTATTGCCGCCTCAACATTTAATGAGCTGGAGAGGGGAGTAGATACCTTTCTACTGCAATATAGAAATGCCAGACATTCGGTGACGAAAGAGACTCCATCAAAACTATTAAAAGGAAGAATTCTTCGGTCGAATATGAGATGTTTGGAGTCTGCAGAAGTTACATGTTATCGTGGCAATGATCTTCGACCATCCACGGGGATTGTTCTGAAGAATGTCGGGAAATCTATGGTGCGACTTCTAGATATCAATGACTTAAGTACACACAATCGACATGTTGATCAAATACAATTCCAAGAGCCAGGTGAGTCTGTTCCAATTTCGGTTGTTAATTCTAATACTAATGAGAGCATTCTAGATAATACAGAGTGTTTATCCAATACACTGTCGGACAGACACAGGATGAATTTGAGAAGAAGACGTACGATTGATTACAGACATATACATTCCAATTTAAGCTGCGGCGGATGTGGTGTTTGAATGAACTAGTAACTTCTTGTTGTTGTGAAATGCTTGATTTCGAATTCTAAATACAATACATTCGTTTGTGCCTATCTGTAATTCTTGATTCATATACTTCTAAGTATCACAGAGACTTTCCTTAATGTCAAATCTGCCTGTTTGAATTCAGCACAACACAGTGGATAACGTTCATTTATACAGGTGAAACGAATTCAATGCCCCTTACAGACTGCATAAACTGTGACAACTTTAGTCTGTCTATCAAGCATACGCTCATGCACACATTGATTTGAAAGAACTAGCATCACACATTACGGTGTGTGTACTGTAGGATTTAATTTGTCCTACAGATTTAATTCTAAAACAGTAAACGCAATACTGACGCTCACAGAATCGATGTTAAAGCTATAGTCAGAACAAGGAAAACTTGGTCCTACAGATGTAATTCTAGAACGGTAAACGCAATGCTGGCGAGCACAGAGTCTATGGGAAAGCTATAGTCAGTAGAAGACCAACTTTTGCTTTAAACTTTATCTGTTTCTGAACAAAAAACGATTAAATTAGTACAATGAATAAGGAAATTACAATTATCAAGTAAGACGAGCAAACTTACCGACCAGTATAGCGTGTCTTTAGAAAATGAATAAGAAAAATGAGTCACATCAATATAACATAAAATAATAACATCCTTCAATCAATAGGTCATTCACAACAAAGAAAGTTTACAGACCGGTCAGATTAAATAGGATGGTCAGCTCTTAACCAATCTGATCGGAAGGATCCGAAGAAGTCACTACGTCCAGACCTCGTTACAGCAGCGTTCAAGTAGTCGGCTTCTTCCAATAGGCATAAGTTCCGTATATCCCGGGTGATTTCTTCGGTTGCTGTCTTTACCCGCACTGTTCTGACTTATCCATCCGGACCATAGTTGACCCCTCTAACTAAAGCTTTAGGTCACAGATTTCTCGGTGAGCCAGTATTGTTTACTATTACAAAGTCTCCCGGTTTTAGATTCTTTTTCACGTCCAACCACTTGGATCCTGCTTGAAGGGTTGGTAGGTAGTCCCGTAGCCATCTGCTCCAGAATAGATCGGCCAGTTTTTGAGCTTCCTTCCATTTTTTGTTATATAAGCATGTTCTACTCATTTGCGTTTCGTCGAATGTTACACCTCTGTTAACTAACAACAACTTTTTTGGCGTGAGTGTTACGTCCAAGTTTTGCTCCTTCCGTTATTGAAGTACAGTATGTCGATTTATTTGCAATTCACGAACCCAAATTAACAACAGAACCAAACTCCAAAGTTAGGTACCAAAGTTTATTCGTAATTTACAAATAGTTGACCAAAATGTCGTTTGTCAATTTACAGATAGTTGACCAATGTCGTTCTAACAACAATAATTGTAATAACTACAAATACCTTCAATTTTATAGGTTCCTGGAGCAAAAACTCCAAATGACCAAACCAAGACAAACAGAAATCAGAATGGCCGGAAATAATGGATCAAACAAGTTCATAAGTTGAGTAAAACAAATATACCCAAAAAACAGTGAAATTAATGATATTTATATAAAGGTTTTAATCAGCCAAATGTCTTCATTTCTCCCGTAACAGTGAGCACATCTAGATTATCACATACATTAACTAGCTTCACTGGTGGTCGATCGTTCAGTATTCTCTCAGCTTCTATTAGAAAGGTTTCCAAAGACTCGTCTGTTGATACCTTCTGAAACAGCAGTGATCGTAGAATCCTTCTTATCGACCTTATAACACGCTCCCATAAACCACCTCGATGAATAGCTCTCAGAGGATTAAAGTGCCATTCGCAACCTCTTTCCAAAAGGGTATTTACTATCTTATTCTGGTCCCAGCTACGCACGATCTGTCTGAGACTAGCGTCGGCTCCTCTGAAGTTCGAACCGTTTTCGCTAAACACGTGTTCTGGATGACCTCGTCTAGCAACGAATCTGGAAAGAGCGCATAAAAATGAGTCGGTATCAAAGGTGTGGGCCCCTTCGATGTGAATTGCTCTTATAAACAGGCAAGTAAACAAACATCCGTATCGCTTTTCAGCTACTCTCCTTCTCTTAACGCAAAATGGCCCGAAATAGTCTACACCAACAGAATTGAATGGTGGCACGTAAGCTTCCATACGACACTCGGGTAGTGGAGCCATGATCTGGGCGCACGGTGAACTGTTCAGTCTCTTGCATAGGAAGCGCCGTTTCAGGACTCTTCGGATGAGAGCGTGAGCTTCAATGACCCAGAACTCTTCGCGAAGACTGTTCATGGTGTGAGAAATACCAGAATGCGCGTTCTGTAGATGGAAGTGCATTACGATTAGGTCGGTAACAAAGTGCTTATTAGGAAGTATGAGCGGATGTTTGCTTTCGAAAGGCAAGCACGATAGCTGAAGTCGTCCTACTACCCTAATCATGTTATCTATTACGAAGGGATTAAGATTTTTTACCGGGCTCTTGCGCGTAATTCTTTTACCAGCAGATATTAACTGTGGTGTCATTTCCTTATTCGAAACAAATCCATCTACTTTCTTCGGTCTTTCTCGAGATTCATATTTGCTGCCGCGCTCTTCATCATGCTGTGTTTGCCTTAGTGCTTCCATCTCCATAGGGAACGAGACCATTTGAACCAATTTGATTATATCCTGTTTCGCGCTATCGATTACTTCCAGTCTCAACCTACCATAAACTAATGGTTTTCTGTCTAACTTCATCCTCTTATTACAGGCAAACCGTTTACATAGAGTGAATATTCTCATCATTCTGAACCTTGTCTTTCAATTACTAAATCGATTCAAAAATTGGTCTAAGCGACTCTTCGCTGATGTCTCACCCAGTTCTTCTATCTACAAGTGAGTTGAAACATGTTTCTCTTCTTCGCGCGGAGTTGGCCAATTACTTTCGTCTTCCCATAAAAATTTCGGTCCATGAAACCACTCATTTAGTTTGATTCTATCGTCTAACGACAAACCACGTGAAGCATAATCCGCAGGGTTATGTTTACCTTTAACATATCTCCATTGCTTTACCGTAGACAGGTCGTGAATCATTGCTAGCCTGGTGTTCACGAATCTCTCAAATCTTTTGGTTGCATTTCTTATGTAATGATATACAATTAATGAATCCGTCCAATAAGTGACAGAGGAGATAGGGATACGCAGTTGTTGTTCCACATGTTTTCCAATCTTAGCACAGAGTACGGCCGCCGTTAATTCCATTCTAGGCATAGTGACAAGTCTTAGAGTAGCAACTCTGGATTTAGCTAGCAGAAATGAGCAGAAGAAGAAGATCACGCTGCCCTTGACTGTGGACGAGATTTACGGCCAACGAGGTACGCACGAGACTATCATCTCGCCTTCCGGTCAACGCGTACGCCTTCGCAACTAATCACCCAATGTTGGAGCGTTCTCTGGTCTAAACACCTACAGACGCAATATTCGGGTTCTGGATACTAGCCACACTGGTGTGGCACGCCAACTCGAGCAGCAAACATGGCACATTACCGCTGGTACCGTTGTCTATGAAAGAAATTCGGTGACAACTCGAGCTCCATGGATCGCATCCTGTTCGTCAACTATATTGCCCTACAACCGCATATTACACGACCAGCCCCATCGAACGAAACCGTTACGAATTGATGGTGTTAGTCATCTCTAGAGAGGTGCTGCTGCAGTGTAATACTTTTATGAAGAGAACGCCATTGATGAAACAGAAACACTTCTTATTGTATTAATGATTCATTTTATTGTACTCCTTTTTTAACTGTACTAAAACCCATTACTTACGCAGTTAACGTGTTGCTAAAGTTGCTTGGTCGCCTCCAGGGTGTGTATCTGTGGTTGTTTCACTATCTTAATATCATTAGTTCATCAGTTAATACACCTCGTCAACCAGTCACAGGTGGACTTTCAAATTTTGGCATTAACGGGAATTAAGTTGATTATCTCGCGACAAGCGGTCTCATTTCGCTACAGTGATGAGTGGCGACTTAGTACACGCATCAACTGCTGCCGAATCTACCAAGACCATGGTAATTAGGGTGAGTCTGTTTATTTTTTATCCACATTCCATACTATTTTAATAGCTGTTGCTCATAATTTATCGATAATTTTAAACTATATACTATATCCGCAAAAACCTAATACAATGGCGGATAGCGTGATAACATAACAGACACTAAATTACAGGTCATGAATTTTCGACTTTTCGCCTTTATTCCTCACGAACCAGAAGTCTAGTTTGTGGTACCAGAGGCTCAATTCCAGATCCACCACATCACGAACGAGCGGCAGATTTGTGCTTACGCTCCAGAATCTCCACCTGGAGACCATAATGCTGCCGTTCGTGGGGTAGTCCTCAGTTCTCACGTGTCAGACGTCTACGATCGCCTCAAGCAGGAGATTTTTAGACAACTCCCCCCATCAAGGGAGGAAAGATTCAGGACCTTGTTAACACGTCACCCCCTGGGTGATGCCAAACCAATCCGGCACCCTTCGCGCCTGCACTACTTTGCAGGACCTATGACAGCCTAATATGAAATAGTTAAATAACTGTGGCTCAAATCCCTGCCAGCACACATTCAGTGTACTGTCCCTGCTCTGCTCGAGTACACGCCACTTAACCAGGTCGCCTTTATAGCAGACAAACCTGTAGCGCAAACTATCTCGCGAGATAACTGTGACTAGGACGAATAAAACCCATTACAAGTAAGGCGTCGAACTCACGATTAGCGAAAACTCATTTGTTCGGTACCAGTCGGTGCAGTTGAGCCATGAATGAGGTTCTGTGTAGGATGATGTGATCTAACACACGATAAGTTTAATGGTGTTTGTGGCAAATTATGTAGCTGACGACGAAGATTGTTATGATAAGCACCATACTAGTGAAACAAGACTCGATATTTTGAGCTCCGACCTGAACAATGAAAATGCGCCATGCACACTTCCCCTATATCTATCAGTAAACGCAGTATCGTTCATTTAGAAGTGAAGCAAAGCAAGAGTTTCACGGCTTACTGATTAAGAATAACTTTAGTTTGATAGGCAGCCTTTTGCGTGGGATCTTATCAACGTTCATACTAAAGTGGAAGAATACGATTGCTAGTAGAAGTACATTCTCTTGTCTTTGAGTTTCATCATTCACCTACTCTAGTAGACGTGTATCGATTGTACATTACCTGTAATCAGTTGCTTAGTTCTTTTGTGAACCAGAAATTTCACGCCATAGTCCAGACATAATCAATTTGATGCAACGAAATTTACAACAAGTAAAAATTAATATGTTACATGTTTGGAGGTCAATAAATTGGGGATATGAAAAATTTTGAAACTTAGATTACATGGGCTCTTATGAACTCACTTTCTTGTGAATTTTCTGTCTACTGGGAATTCAATCTCAAAGTGACGTGAAATAGGAGATACTGATGCGGCTCGAAACGTCATGAATTCTTTGAATGTTAGAAGTAGGAGGTAAATTGCGTGCTATTCAACATTTAATTTGCTGGTCAGTAATTGCACCTCCCTGACCTTCGTGAATTTCGCTCCTTTAAAATGATTGCTAGTAAAAGCTTAATATTCTACTCATGGGACACATATTTCACATTCTTTCAAAAACACGGATTCCGAATTTTCATATAGGTTGCTAGTATTCGATCATAGATGTCTTCGAAGCTCTGCTAGTGTATCATAGGACAACCGAGTAAGCGATGTTGTTGTTAGGAAACGGGTGTTAGCTAAGAATGGCAGGTCAATAGATGAAGTATTGAAACTTCAACAGTTGAGGTGGTTGGAACATGTGATATGTAGTAGTATGAAAGTTATTAATGGTGCAATGGATAGCGAGATTGATTCAGTTGGAAGGCAATATAGTTCATGTGGAAACACTGAAACTGATGATAAGCGATAAGGAACTCGCAAGTTCATGGGTTCTGACAGAGGTTTGTTCAATCTGAACCTGGCGATGACTCTTCGGGCTGTGAATGCATGATCACTGGACGGTAAGCAGCAAATAGTCATGTTCAAGCGACGACTTGTTAGGGCCACATTTAGTTGAACAGAGAATCAATTGTTTATTCCAAGTGAAAATCTTGGAGGTTTTATCGCCAAATAGAACAAGTGAATACTACCACAGAGAGTAGATCAGAATAGAAAATGCACCCCTGAATTCATTATAGTTTGAACGTGATGCGAATATTTTGTCAGCAATACAGATCAATTTTCGTTAGATTCCGCCCTACAGAGTTTTACGATTTATTGATTTGTCGTGCACATAAACGATAAACAACAATTAGTCGCACGTTAATTTCAGGCTACTATAAATCCCTCATAGGCACGTATTATTTTGTTGCTCAGCCGTTCACACCATGAACTCATGATAACGCCTAATAATTTATGTATGATCTAAAGCTACCTTTCTCACTTATGTCTATGACTAATCGATACCGCCTAAATAGACGTGATGGTAACAGCTTCGGGTCATTTTGTGAAGCGTTCGATGCACGTTAGTATGCGGTCATATCCATGCGAATGTGACAGCGGTCCTACGATGTCTGCGCAAACGTGATCGAAACGAGCGTCAAGCAAAATGAACCTGTCAATAGGGGCAGAAACGTGTTGTAGCACTTTACATAGTTGGAATAGTAAGCATGGCTTGGCCCATTTGGGAACATTTCCATTCATGTCTTGGTGCATTACAGCTCCTCCAGCAAAATCCGACGCATCAGTTGCTCTGCTAAGCGTTGCTGATTGGTCAAGATAAGTGGGGTATATGGCTTGTTCCAAAGACGGCTTGATCTATGTAGATGCGTTAGGCAAGGAAGGGTTCTATTGTATTTAGTTATATTATATACTGCTAAAATCTTCTTTTAATTACTATTTCGTGTATGTCATATCCTAATTATCTCGTCTTTCTTCTCCAAATCTGTCTGCTATCATGTTATATTATAAGGTCGCTAGCACATCTTACACGATATGAACCGGGGAAACTCGCAGAAGTATGAATTCCGGGGTCAGTAGCGTTTCGTTTATCCCGGTCTTGAGCGACAGGGCTGTAAATAAACTGGAGCAGTAACTCAGCATAATGTTCATAGTGCGGATCACTCAACTTAAACAAATCCACTAGAACTTAAACAGACTCCCCTGAATCCTAATCATAAAAATACTATTAGGACGACTACAGATAGAAGGGAAAAGCGTCCTAAGTCTCAGTCCACACAGTCTGTCACACAGAAGTCACCCAAAGATGACTCCATAACCTGTTGTTTGCCAGGTTAATTCAGTGACTCAGCATTTGGATGCAATTTATTTGGTTATTCGTTCCATTTTCACTGCGGCACTATAGTACCTAAAGAGTGCTTTGCACAGACAGACAGATACAATGCAAAACGTCTGACATTAGTACATCAGTTCAGGTTGCCATGCCCCATCATCACAGAGACGCAACTGTCAATTCAAACCCAAGAGTGATAGCAATAATAGAAGTATTTGCAGTAATGGAGAAGATTAGGGAGAGAAGATATGATTCAAGAATTGTTATTAAGTAAGATAAATATAGAAGGACAAAGGTAGAGATTATGAATAATGTAGAAGCTTAGAATTTCATAGAACACAAAGATTGGATGCACCTGCGCCATTGCAAACGATTCTGAGCCATGTCGTTCAGGGTCTTTAATCGTCGGTGACTATCGTCTCGCCGACCCCAACCACGTAGCCTACATCTACCAACATGACTCAGTCCACTTGTCAGTGACTTCATGGATTTGAGCCATGTTTTTGTTTGGCCGCCCCTAGCTTTCATCCAATCTACTCCTACACTGCAAAACGCAGCTCGTCGAGGCAGTCGGTGGTTAGGCATACGCAACACATGTCCCAACCACCTCAACTGATGACGTTGCATTACTTCATCTATTGATTCGCCATCCTTATCTAGCACCCGATTCCTAATAACAGCGTTGCTCACTCGGGTGTCCCAGGTTATACGAGCAATGATTCGGAGACATCGATGATCGAAGACTAGTAACCTACGGACGTCCTCTACTCTCAACGGCAAAGTCTCGCATCCGTATAGTAGGACAGAGCGAACTACTGCACAGTACACTCGTCCTTTAATCAGCAAACGGATATTCCGCCTGCGCCATAGTTGACGCAGGTTAACAAAAGCCAATCGAGCCTTCTGTATCCGAGATGCGATTTCCCCAGTCATCAGGCCATCAGCACTAATGAGACTCCCAGATAAGTGAAGCATTCTACACACTCGACTTCTTCACTCTCTATCACTAGTTCAGGTGCCGATGCAACCCAATCTTGAGGCAAAAGTTTGCATTTTGATGGTGAGTACCGCATCCCGAACATGCTTGCATTGTTGCTTAGGGTATTGAGAAGACTCTGCGTCTTCATTAACCTACAAAAGTGCAGGTGTACAGTTATTGTTATGATATTAAAAAAGTCTGAGTAAACATTGCTTTGTTTTATCCATAAACGTATGTGCAAAGCCGTTGTTCGGCTTTGAACAAGAATATTTTCAGTTCTGCTCCTCGTCCCGTTTTCTTTATTCCTCTTTTTACAGAACCTTATTCCAATCCTCACATATTAGTCTGGATATTTGCAGTAGACTTGGTCACCCTACCCAAGAACATGTGAAATCATTAGCTGATGAATATCAACTAGACCTTTGTACATTTACCGCATCAATTCTTGTTATATGCAAACCTGGCCCTACAATGAATCGTTTCTCAGTCCATAAGATGATTGTTGTAACGCAACCTTCGTAACACGCGCCAATTATTCGCATTGCACATTCCATCTTTAAGAATACAATGAATCTCGTGAAATATTTCAGTAACTGCATATCGTTTTAAAAGAAATATGTTGCTAATCTTAACATTTTGATCTTGCCTGTAAATTGGCATGTCTCTTGTAACATGTTTGTTATTTGAGAATAAATTATTATCATTATTATTATTATTATTAACTATGTCATCGGCGTATTCTAGGTAAGTAAGAGATTTCCCTGGTAGAAAGTCGACTCGTGAAAATTCAGACGAGGATAAGGTTACAACTAGGAGCACGTCTATGACGAAATTAAACAAGAATTAGGAAAGTTGACGTCACTGACAGTTCGCCATAAGCTCTCACTCGACCAGTAGTTTTAGAGTAGAGAGCTTGTATAAAATCAATGTACTTCTTTCGTACAACTTTCAATCACAGTCACTGCCACAGGACTTCACGATCAACGGAATCGAATACCGCCTTAAGGTCCAAGAAAACCACTATTGTAGGACGCCTAAATGTATGCATACGTTCCAGGACCTGTCTTAGTGTGAAAATGTAGTCTATGCATCCACATCCAGGTCAGAAACCGACCGTGTTTTCTCTAGTCTGCTCTTCACGAGCACTAGTAAGGCGTCTAAGTATAATCGAAAGAAACCATATTAGTTGGACGTATTCCCCTGTGATTGTCACAAGAAGACTTTTGTCCTTTCCTACAAATTCGGACAGTCAGGGATTGAGACCAGTAGGATAGGATTGTCTCCAGTTCCAAGATTCTACCTAAGATTTTAGTCAATCTATCTGCTAAAACATGACCACCGTCCCTGAAAATCTAGAGACTCAATCTATCGGGTCCTGCTTCTCTCTCTGGCATTAGATTTCCTATAGCCTTTTTAACTTCATTAAGGTTCGGAGGACTTACGTCGACATGCCATTCAGGATGACTGGAGATCGTGGGCGACCGAAGTGTGGCAGAAGGCCAGTTAAACTGATCCCTTAAGTGTTCCGTCAGTCGGTCCAGTCTCCTGGATGGAAAATAAATAATAGTCCCATCCTTTTCCGAGATAGTTTCACTTGCATTCAAGTTCCTAATACCAGTTCCCTTGATCAGGCCGAACAACTGGCTACTGTTGCATATCGTATCTGCCTTTTCCATCTCTCTCGTTTTCTCCACCCACTACTTTTCGCGGTCGTTTCGTCGACATTTCATCAGCCTGCGCCACATCTGACTTCGCTCTTCATCATGTTCAGAGTGAGGTGGAATGCGTTTTCGAGCATCCATCATTGTGGATGCGACTGAAATCCACGGCTTCATCCTAGACTTATGGTTTACCTTGAGAGCAGATATCACTGCTGTTTCCAAAGCCTTCTTGATATTATTCCAACCTGACTGGATGGGAATCACTTGCATGATCGCCTAATTCTTTTTCTAATTCCTCCTAAAATATATTCTTCTCCTTATTATCATTAAATAAAACCCTAAGAGGCTTTCTTACGGTGTCTTTCCTACGTCCAATAAGCCTCAAACAAATACGCGCTCGCACTAAAGCATGATATGAATCTAGAAATATGTCCCAGAACGAGCGACAGTCCTCTATCGAACACGCCCATCGATGTCTGATGACGGTATGATCTAGTTGCGTCCAACGTTGAGACGACGTTGTGGGTTGCCAGGTCAAAAGATGTTTTTCCATACGCTTAAAATTAGTGTTTGCTAGAAATAGGCGTTTATCTGAGCATACTTGCAACAGACGGTCGCCATTGTCTGTTCTTTGAGCCGCGAGACCATAACATCCACACACGTGTCTTTCAGTTTCACTAAGCCAACCTACTTCAGCATTGAAATCACCAGTCAGAGCGCATAATCGTTTGGAGGAGGTCCGAAAGCTTTCTGTAAAACTCGCCTTTTACATCGTCTGGACTGCAGTCATTGGGGACGTAGGCTGATATAACGAAGAGGCGACGACCAGTGTTCCTTTCGAATCCTTACTGTCGCGTTTAGTTGGACGCAACACAAGCGACTGTCTACAGTGTTCCGGTCTAGGAAAGCTAGTTCTACCCTAGGACTCAATCCTATACTTACACCAGCGAGACTCTGGTAAGCAGCATCAGGTCTACCAGATACACGAAGAGTAAATCGAGTTGCTTCTTTATTTTGAGAAGGTGAAATCAAATTATTAATTTTACAAGGATCCATTTTGCGCGTTACCGAGACGCAGCACTCACCGATGGCGCGAGATTCTAAAGTCCTACCAAATGGATCCTGTTTTCCTATTTGACACTATATCCGTACATTAAATGCTCCAACATTTAGGTTAGAACGGGTTTTCAGATCGCACACGACCTATTTCTGAAGAGTTTTTTTTTAGTCTCGATTTTGAGCAAAACTCCGGCAAGAATATGGTGCTTTTTCAAATGCCAAAATAGTTCGATAGGGAGAAATAAATCTCTTGGTTCGAGTGCAGACAAGAGCAATGAAATGGGTGATAAGGTTGAAGAAAATATAGACTCCAAAACTTTGGATTATTCCACCTGAGTTACAGGAGAATCAGATGTGATGTAATTATAGCGTACAACATATTAAGCACGCCGAACCATCACAACGGGCTCATCCTACCGACACGTCACCACCACTCCCTCTGAGGCAATACTCGAGAAATTGCGTATCACAGAGCGGATACTCAGGTTTGTGCACAATTTTATCACTGGGAGTCCTCTCAGCTGAGGTGACCACAGCCCCTTTATGTGGACAGCATTATGAAGAGACTTGACAATCACGTACGCAAATACAGATTATAAACTCCCTCATTGACAAACTGTGCCTGATGCACGCTTTGAGTCATGCTAGTTGTTACCATAGCCATCTCCTCAGATCATAAAATTAATTTAACTCGCCTATTATCTCTGTTTCCTCTCCCTTGTTTACACCTCAGTCCTTCCCCACAATTTGCACTACAAATTGATAAACTAAATTGTCTATATATTACTAAGTTCTGAAATCCTATTCATATCAGCATTATAATTTTCTACTTATTGTTCTCCACATTGTTACTAACTGATGGTTGGTCTGGTAATTTGACAGCTGTCGGTATCCAGAAACAAACGTCTTCATTCATATCACGAGACATACAAACACACAATCAACTGCCTACTGAAAAGAATTAGACAGTCAAGTGTCTAGACACTCATAAATTTGACACTACCAAACGCCTAGCAACGTACCAAAAGAAAAAGAATCGAACGCAAAGAAATCAATTGGTTCACACTAACTCGTGGAAAGTTATTGGATATTTGGTCTTCATGAACGATATCTACGTTTCGTGCTATGCCTTCGACAAAACTTTGGAAAAGTCAGGCAGCATCTCGAGAACTAAAATCTCAATAAAAATTGTGGCAGCGGTATTCTCAACGAATCCAAGAGTGAAGGTAATCTGTCAATATGAGCATACGAGATCGATCTTAGTAAAGACAAACATGCGTTTAGGAGAAGCAGTGATGACTCTTCTTTCAAAAAGGTTGAATTGCTAAGGAAAAGAGAGCACTCATTCGTCACCAAAAAGCTTTAATAACATTTGAATGGCGTTCAAATTCGTTTCACATGTTCGCCATATATTCTACTGTGTAAACATGAACCCAGTATCCGTTTGCGAATAGTCAAATCAGTTTATATTTTTGCTCAACGATAATCTTGCCTAAATAGAGATCAGTATGAAAAAGTTTGTGCACCAATATAAACTCACAATCAGATCTTTTATGTTCGCCACTAGGTATGCTTGAAGCTATTACAAGTTCACCTTAGTGGATAAACGCGAACGAGAAAATTACCAGAGTCCAGATGGGTCAACTTGAATCCTAAGCTGTAATAGGAGTCTTCGTAAGCGTAGAAATTCTATTCCACAAACACCCAGCTATCACAATAGAATCAAGCACACAACTGTCGTTGCGAAAATAGCACACTAATGGCAATTGATATTATTATCCGAAAATCATCCCTACCGTTTACAAGCAAGGCTATTTGTAGAGACTTCAACATGCCTGAAATCTCCTGGTTCCCAATCAAAGCACCTAGACGAATCGAATCATCTACAGAATGCTTAGAGACAAATTTAGGTGCAACATTGAAAAGACACAGGTGAGTACACCGAATTCGAGTTCGATTATTTCCAGTGGACGCATGGCTTCGTATCACAACATCAACAACAAGTTGTCATCCCAGAATAAAATTCTCGTTTCACTTATTTCGGTGTGACTTCAACAGTCACCAAGAAAATTCACCGTCGTTGTTTTTCAAGTAGTAGTCCTGAGGTGTTTTTGCTATCACACTGAAGTACATGAGAGATAAGAGTGGTGAGTTTGTAAACCGGTGAAAATGTTGAACAGGAATGAAAAGACTATGTGCAGACAACAACTTGATCATATCACTTCTTTGCAAGGACGAATCACACCTGTAGCAAGTGAAGCATCGAACTCACGATAAGCGAAAGTACATTTCTCAGAATTCCGGGCACATGTGAGCACTAGGTAACGAGCGTTAGTGCAAAACTCGTGCACGTAGAACAAACTAGCTAGGTGCGGAGAACTAACTAGCATCACACATCACGATGTGTGTACTACTGACTAATCGTCAATAGTTGAGAGATGCGTGAGAATATATTGTGCTGAGAAAATGTACCATGCACACTATTTCTATCATTGAAGCAGCACCATTCATTTAGATGTGAAATAAACCACGAGTTTCACGTCTTACTGATTGCGAATGACTTTAGTTTGATAGGCAGCCTTTTGTGTGGGATCTTATCAACGGTCATACTAACGTGGAATAATATGATTGCTAGTAGCAGCACATAGCCTTTTTTTGAGTTATATCATTCACATAGTCTAGTAGACGTGTATGGATTGTACATTACTTGTAATCGGTTG
This sequence comes from Schistosoma turkestanicum, assembly GCA_944470395.2. Lineage (NCBI taxonomy): Eukaryota > Metazoa > Platyhelminthes > Trematoda > Strigeidida > Schistosomatidae > Schistosoma > Schistosoma turkestanicum. The sequence goes on from OX103973.1 coordinate 31,419,255, forward strand.
CTCGGTTCTTCTGTGGACCGGAAATTTCACACTATTCGATGCAACTTTAATTCCGAACGTTCCCATATTCAGGCTTTTCCTTTCGTTACAACTTAAGAATTAACCGAGGGTCAAACATCAGTGCAATACCCTTAGTTGACGGAATCGAACGATAACCTCAGTTATTTGAGTGTGAACAGAAACGTATACTCACTCATCACTGTACGTACTTAATGCTCACAAGGTAAGATACCATCTTGCTTAATGCAGTGGCCGAGGAATTTAAGTTCCGTTGTGCCTAGTTCGCACATGCCTGGGTTCGCTATTATCATTATCATCATTATTATTATCATCAATTCATCCCCACCGTTTACAAGCAAGGCTATTTGCCCGAAATCTCTTGGTTCCCAATCGAAACACCTAGACGATTCGAATCATTTATTGAATGCTTAGATCTTCGAGAGTGGACTCAACATCTTAGTGGCACAACCAGAAATCGTAATGCATCGGATTTAGTTTTCACCAGCAATCTCATTCCTCATACTGTATATGTTGGGAAAATGTTCCCAGGTAGCGATCGTAATATGGTCATATGCAGCCTTGATATAGGAGCTACAACTATAAAACGTAAATCCACTACACTTCGTAGGGACTTTCGTAGGATTGATCGGGAAAACTTCCGGAAATGCCACAAAAGCATTGACTGGACTAACTACTTTACCGCAAACAATACTGATGAACTAATAAATGTATTTTATTACAACACAAATAATATATTCAATGAATGTGCACCCTAAGGATCCTGGAGACACAGAATTCCTAAGGGCTTATATATGCCGCGTCATATACGAAAACGTCTTCGAAGACATGCTTCCAGATTCCATAAATGTAACGACATCTCCTCATCAGTAACGATGACTGAAATATGTGTCGAGGCAGAGATAATACGTACAAAAAAGCAATTGCACACGAAAAGCGTGCTGCTCGGCTGAACAATGAATCCTCTACACTTATAAAACTCCTTCGGAATAAACTTAAATGCTCCAAAGTGAAAGGAGGTAACATATTTAATAAGGACAACCAAGTGTATGAAGAGCATAAAAGTATCGCAGAGCTGTTTAGCGAACACTTTTGTGCTACATTAACAAACGAAAACCCAACGACTGAGTCACACCTGACCCAAATTCATTCCTGTGAAATCGCCAGTGTTGAATTTAGTGTACAGAACATTTCTAAGGCAATTACTACTCTAAAGCACTCTTACATTGAAGGACCAGATGGCATCCCATCCAGCATGCTGAAAAAATGGGGGCAATGATCTGTGTTCTATTAGTCCTAAACTATTTACCATACCACTCTCCACAGAGAGTTACCCTACTATCTGGAAGACTACACATATCATCTCCACAATTAAATCTGGGACTGCAGCGAATGTTGAAAAATGCCGACCTATGAAAATAAATTCAGTAGTATCTAGTGTGAGGGAGAAAGTAGTTAAGGCAGAGTTAATAAAACATCTAATTGGTAACAATCTGATATCGACCTCACAGCATGGGTTCTTGAGATCCAGGTCGTGTGACCCATGTCTGCTAGATTATTTCAATGATATTACGCATCAACAAGACAAAGGGCTTCTAGTATCTGTCCTTTTCTTTGAATTTAAGAAGGCTTTTGATAAGGTCCCACACAGAAGGCTTCTCCTTAAACTAAATTCATTCGGAATCAGTAACCCACTACATTCATGGTTTGCTTCATTCCTAAATGGGTGGCAACAAATGGTTAAGTACAACGATTCTCTTTCATCACCAAGACCAACAACCAGTGGAGTTATCCAGTGAAGTGTATTAGGTCCACTCTTGTTTGTGATGTACATAAACGATATATGTGATACCATAAGATTTGGAAGAGCATACTTATATGATGATGATTTGAAAATAGTATACAGCTATAAGCCTGAAGATCTGGACGAAAATATAACCAAGATTCAGAGTGATCTTGTTAACTAAGTAACTGGAGCGAAACATGGCAGCTGCCGTTTAACAATAATAAATGTGCCACCATGCATTTTAGTAAGCATCACCATGGAATACCACTCTACTTACAAAAATGTAGAGTTCAGTTACTTACATCACAGCATGGTCTGGGTACTCGTTACTCCAGATGCCTAAAATTCGAAGAACAAGCCTCAGCTATTATCTCTAAATCCAGACGACTAATTGGGTTTATAAATAAGAACTTCTTGACAAGTGAGGCTAAGCTTACACTCTTCAAAATGTGTATAAGGCTCTCACTTGAATATTGCTCACTTATTTTCTCAAGCATGAATATCATGGACAAGATACGAGTAGAAAATGTCCAAAGAAGCCTCACCTGGCGACTGCTCGGATGGAGCAATAACCTCGACTACACAGAAAGATGCTGGCATCTTTCCGTAGAACCTCTGTGGCGCCGTCGGTTGAAAAACAACCTAATAGTTCTCTATAAAATGATAAATTGTCTCTCGTTCATAAAATGCCGCGCAGTTATGCACCACGACACTGCTTACAGACTTCGAAACAATGCATATACACTATTTACAGCAAAACACAAAAAATCATTGCGCTGTAATTTATTTGTATTGCGAAACAGTCTATTGTGGAACAGGTTACCAATTACTATTCGTATTTGTGACACAATTACTAAGTTCAAGAAGCTAGTAGTGCTGTTGTTAGACTCTAAAGAGATTCATTGACTATTCTTGGAACTCACACAAAGTCCCGATGCACTCTTTTATGGTCCACCAAATATTTAGATAAACCCTAGAAACTAATTACAGACTATGAACATATTATGCACGCATTACCATCCATACAGTTATCACGAAATGATAGACAAATCCGCCCGCTCCTACTAACAGTAATAGGTTACGCCTTCAAGGTGCTACCCATGGCTTTTCTCTCTGATATTACGCATCAACAAGACAAATGGCTTCTAGTATCTGTCCTTTTCTTTGACTTTAACAAGGCTTTTGATTATCGGAAGGTGATCTGTATGTCAAAAATTATTTCTGTTAATGACATCTGTTGTTGACTTTTGTGTGAGCATTGTGTATTCAACATGGCTCTCTGTTTCATTAGCAGCCCATCTCTCAGTAAAGGGCGCGATCACTGCCTCACGCATGGTTTCGACCGTCCTCCCTGACACTAATCTCGTACGTGCATGTCAACAAATATCTTTTAGGCCTTTCTGATTTATCGAGAATGTCATTCGGCTTACAAGATGCTGCCTATACCTTCCACAGAATAATTGAAGGCATAACTTGAATCGTAGATATTGTTCACGTCGGTATTGATGAATTGCAAATCGCATCATCAAACGTAGATGAATATTATCGCTAAGTGACACTGTTGTTTCAACATCTTCCCGATAACGCGATAACGGTCAATAATAATAATAATTATTTTAATATTTTATTCTCAAATAACAAACATGTTACAAGGGGCATGCCAATTTACATGCAAAATCAAAATGTTAAGTTCGGCAACATATTTCTTCTAAAACGGTGTACAGTCACTGAAATTTTTCATAAGATAAATTGGCTCCACTTAGATGGCCTACAATGTACGACGCGAATAATTTGCGCGAGTTACGATGGTTGCCTTACGACGAGCTTCTTATTGACTGTGAAACGACGCAAGGTAAAGCCAGGTCTGCTTATGACAACAATTGATGAGGTGCGTGTGCCAAGAACCGGTTGATGAATTAACATTCTCTCGGGTTAAGTTACCAAGTCTTCGGCAAATATCCAGACTAATACATAGGTATTGGAAAAAGAGAAATAAAGAGAACGGGGCGAGGAGCAGAAGAGAAAATATTCTTGTTCAGAAACGAACAGTGACTCAGCACATACGTTTCTGGATAAAACAAATGTATGTTTATTAAGACTTTTTTTCATTAGAACACTAACTGTACACCTGTATTTATGTAGGTTAATGAAGACAGTTCAGTGGTAAGATAACGAATGGACATTGAATCTTGTGAATAAAGGAAATTCAGCATAACCAAATTGTTAGCAACAATGTTGATTTACAGAATATGATAATGAGGCTCAGTAATCTCATGCTTTTATTTTATTTTATTTATTATTTTTATTTTTAACTCTGTGGCTCAAGAAGTTATGAATGAGTTCTTTCTCTGTATAATTTTCCAAATCTTCTTGTAATAAGATTTCTTGGTAGGAAGTTAAGACCAGTGCAAGGTTACGGACGTGAGTCGTAGACGAGGTTAACAAGGAAAAGTAACATCAATATTACTGATCTGTTACATCCTGCTATATCGTAAGGAGCCGTAAGTAAACAAAATGTTCTGCCACACAGACATGTGTAGATTGAAGTTATCGCCCCACCGTCATGAATGCTGGTCAGATACACCACCCTAACTCCTTTTGTGATGTTAGGCTCTCTAACGTTTAATGCTTAATTGTAAACAATGTCTTCTATTCTACTCTCCATTTTTTGTATACCTTGTTGGAATTCACTTTCTCTACTGGCTCCACATTACAAGCAATCCAGGAAACTTTGCCTTCTGTACGAAAGACGAAATATCCACGTAGCATGCCACACTGATTTGTAAGTAAACTAATGGTGTAACTTGTAAGATATGTATCAGTTAGTGGGTGGTTTGGAGACAGGAAGGACAGTGAGCTGGAAAAACAAGAAGGAGTAAAGAGAGTTGGAATAATGTTAAAAGTTAATGAGAAAAGCGATCAGTTGGTAAACAGGCAAAGTGTTTGGATGCTAGTGAATTGGGGAAATAAAAATTTACTAAACTGCTAATACTTAAACAAGAAGGAACTCACAATGCTGCGGGTAGTTTCAGTTCCTTGTAATTGACAGTAGTTGATCAGCATATATAGGCTTTCCAATTTGTCTGAATACTAGAAATAAAAACTAAAACTGCATTGAAGATATGAAAATAATGATTGGAATTTAAATTTAGAGAAAAGTCATGCGTAGCACCTTGAAGGCGTAACCTATTACTGTTAGTAGGAGCGGGCGGATTTGTCTATCATTTCGTGATAACTGTATGGATGGTAATGCGTGCATAATATGTTCATAGTCTGTAATTAGTTTCTAGGGTTTATCTAAATATTTGGTGGACCATAAAAGAGTGCATCGGGACTTTGTGTGAGTTCCAAGAATAGTCAATGAATCTCTTTAGAGTCTAACAACAGCACTACTAGCTTCTTGAACTTAGTAATTGTGTCACAAATACGAATAGTAATTGGTAACCTGTTCCACAATAGACTGTTTCGCAATACAAATAAATTACAGCGCAATGATTTTTTGTGTTTTGCTGTAAATAGTGTATATGCATTGTTTCGAAGTCTGTAAGCAGTGTCGTGGTGCATAACTGCGCGGCATTTTATGAACGAGAGACAATTTATCATTTTATAGAGAACTATTAGGTTGTTTTTCAACCGACGGCGCCACAGAGGTTCTACGGAAAGATGCCAGCATCTTTCTGTGTAGTCGAGGTTATTGCTCCATCCGAGCAGTCGCCAGGTGAGGCTTCTTTGGACATTTTCTACTCGTATCTTGTCCATGATATTCATGCTTGAGAAAATAAGTGAGCAATATTCAAGTGAGAGCCTTATACACATTTTGAAGAGTGTAAGCTTAGCCTCACTTGTCAAGAAATTCTTATTTATAAACCCAATTAGTCGTCTGGATTTAGAGATAATAGCTGAGGCTTGTTCTTCGAATTTTAGGCATCTGGAGTAACGAGTACCCAGACCATGCTGTGATGTAAGTAACTGAACTCTACATTTTTGTAAGTAGAGTGGTATTCCATGGTGATGCTTACTAAAATGCATGGTGGCACATTTATTATTGTTAAACGGCAGCTGCCATGTTTCGCTCCAGTTACTTAGTTAACAAGATCACTCTGAATCTTGGTTATATTTTCGTCCAGATCTTCAGGCTTATAGCTGTATACTATTTTCAAATCATCATCATATAAGTATGCTCTTCCAAATCTTATGGTATCACATATATCGTTTATGTACATCACAAACAAGAGTGGACCTAATACACTTCACTGGATAACTCCACTGGTTGTTGGTCTTGGTGATGAAAGAGAATCGTTGTACTTAACCATTTGTTGCCACCCATTTAGGAATGAAGCAAACCATGAATGTAGTGGGTTACTGATTCCGAATGAATTTAGTTTAAGGAGAAGCCTTCTGTGTGGGACCTTATCAAAAGCCTTCTTAAATTCAAAGAAAAGGACAGATACTAGAAGCCCTTTGTCTTGTTGATGCGTAATATCATTGAAATAATCTAGCAGACATGGGTCACACGACCTGGATCTCAAGAACCCATGCTGTGAGGTCGATATCAGATTGTTACCAATTAGATGTTTTATTAACTCTGCCTTAACTACTTTCTCCCTCACACTAGATACTACTGAATTTATTTTCATAGGTCGGCATTTTTCAACATTCGCTGCAGTCCCAGATTTAATTGTGGAGATGATATGTGTAGTCTTCCAGATAGTAGGGTAACTCTCTGTGGAGAGTGGTATGGTAAATAGTTTAGGACTAATAGAACACAGATCATTGCCCCCATTTTTTCAGCATGCTGGATGGGATGCCATCTGGTCCTTCAATGTAAGAGTGCTTTAGAGTAGTAATTGCCTTAGAAATGTTCTGTACACTAAATTCAACACTGGCGATTTCACAGGAATGAATTTGGGTCAGGTGTGACTCAGTCGTTGGGTTTTCGTTTGTTAATGTAGCACAAAAGTGTTCGCTAAACAGCTCTGCGATACTTTTATGCTCTTCATACACTTGGTTGTCCTTATTAAATATGTTACCTCCTTTCACTTTGGAGCATTTAAGTTTATTCCGAAGGAGTTTTATAAGTGTAGAGGATTCATTGTTCAGCCGAGCAGCACGCTTTTCGTGTGCAATTGCTTTTTTGTACGTATTATCTCTGCCTCGACACATATTTCAGTCATCGTTACTGATGAGGAGATGTCGTTACATTTATGGAATCTGGAAGCATGTCTTCGAAGACGTTTTCGTATATGACGCGGCATATATAAGCCCTTAGGAATTCTGTGTCTCCAGGATCCTTAGGGTGCACATTCATTGAATATATTATTTGTGTTGTAATAAAATACATTTATTAGTTCATCAGTATTGTTTGCGGTAAAGTAGTTAGTCCAGTCAATGCTTTTGTGGCATTTCCGGAAGTTTTCCCGATCAATCCTACGAAAGTCCCTACGAAGTGTAGTGGATTTACGTTTTATAGTTGTAGCTCCTATATCAAGGCTGCATATGACCATATTACGATCGCTACCTGGGAACATTTTCCCAACATATACAGTATGAGGAATGAGATTGCTGGTGAAAACTAAATCCGATGCATTACGATTTCTGGTTGTGCCACTAAGATGTTGAGTCCACTCTCGAAGATCTAAGCATTCAATAAATGATTCGAATCGTCTAGGTGTTTCGATTGGGAACCAAGAGATTTCGGGCAAATAGCCTTGCTTGTAAACGGTGGGGATGAATTGATGATAATAATAATGATGATAATGATAATAGCGAACCCAGGCATGTGCGAACTAGGCACAACGGAACTTAAATTCCTCGGCCACTGCATTAAGCAAGATGGTATCTTACCTTGTGAGCATTAAGTACGTACAGTGATGAGTGAGTATACGTTTCTGTTCACACTCAAATAACTGAGGTTATCGTTCGATTCCGTCAACTAAGGGTATTGCACTGATGTCTGACCCTCGGTTAATTCTTAAGTTGTAACGAAAGGAAAAGCCTGAATATGGGAACGTTCGGAATTAAAGTTGCATCGAATAGTGTGAAATTTCCGGTCCACAGAAGAACCGAGCAACCGATTACAAGTAATGTACAATCCATACACGTCTACTAGACTATGTGAATGATATAACTCAAAAAAAGGCTATGTGCTGCTACTAGCAATCATATTATTCCACGTTAGTATGACCGTTGATAAGATCCCACACAAAAGGCTGCCTATCAAACTAAAGTCATTCGCAATCAGTAAGACGTGAAACTCGTGGTTTATTTCACATCTAAATGAATGGTGCTGCTTCAATGATAGAAATAGTGTGCATGGTACATTTTCTCAGCACAATATATTCTCACGCATCTCTCAACTATTGACGATTAGTCAGTAGTACACACATCGTGATGTGTGATGCTAGTTAGTTCTCCGCACCTAGCTAGTTTGTTCTACGTGCACGAGTTTTGCACTAACGCTCGTTACCTAGTGCTCACATGTGCCCGGAATTCTGAGAAATGTACTTTCGCTTATCGTGAGTTCGATGCTTCACTTGCTAAAGGTGTGATTCGTCCTTGCAAAGAAGTGATATGATCAAGTTGTTGTCTGCACATAGTCTTTTCATTCCTGTTCAACATTTTCACCGGTTTACAAACTCACCACTCTTATCTCTCATGTACTTCAGTGTGATAGCAAAAACACCTCAGGACTACTACTTGAAAAACAACGACGGTGAATTTTCTTGGTGACTGTTGAAGTCACACCGAAATAAGTGAAACGAGAATTTTATTCTGGGATGACAACTTGTTGTTGATGTTGTGATACGAAGCCATGCGTCCACTGGAAATAATCGAACTCGAATTCGGTGTACTCACCTGTGTCTTTTCAATGTTGTACCTAAATTTGGATTACTCATGTTTTACTTGGTAAGGTGAAGTTCACACATATATTGACCAAACAGAACTTTCACAACCAGTGTCCTCAGTTACACGCATGTACGCTGCATGAATTCGTAGTTGATGAGAATCCACTTATATGAAATAAAAATTTGCAGCATTTATTCTTAATCATGTTCATTGAGAAAGAAACCGTTTTTCGCAATCAGCTTCCACTTTCGATCATGTAGCTTTCTCCAAAAGGACCAGCGCACTCGTGATTCTTACCATAATGTTTTATTCTCAATGAAGTCAGCAACAACGACATCTCCGTGGTACATCAACAAAATTCCTTCCACATAGTGAAGTGTGGAAAAAAGTGGAATGTAGAGTTATATGGTGTATCTTTGAATTGAACCTATTTAAGAACACTATCTCTCAGGAGTTGTCAGTTGAACTACTTTACAGCACGCACATCGCAATTATTGATGAAAATCAAAACAGAACGAAAGTGCTGTTTTACGTTATTTTATAGTATTTAGTGTTTACACTCCATCTTTGAAATGCGTCACTGGTCCCGAAATAGAAAGTGAACATCATTGATTCTCCGAACGTTCCTTTACATTTTAGAGAAACGAAAATCGGATCAAATGTTATATGAGGAATCTTTTATGTTTTGTACTTGATGTAACGCCAAACCACTGTACTAATGACACTCCGAACGTTGAACTCTCACCGTTCAAAAATAAGAAGACGGAATGCGTTGGAGAACACTTATTATCAGAATCAAAAATATACAAACATACGTATTTATACAATTATATAAATGTCGTTTAAATATTTTGAACAATAATCAAATAGTTCATCATGAACACTAATCATATTGTCCATCATTAATCAAATAATTTATCATGAACATTAATCAAATAGTTCATCAATCCACAATGTGCGTGGCTTTCTTCTCGATTGGCTATTCCAACACCTTCGCGGAATAAGATTTTTTTCTTTTTCTTTTCATTTTTCTTTGAGGTCTTTCTAGCTCCTTTTCAACTACCAGGAGAGAAGCATAAGGTACAGGAATGGCTGTTGACTTGAGAGTCAGTAGTGCTTTAGCCTTCGTACATTCGCCTAACGCTTCCGAAAATACCTGATGGTGCCTTTTCATAATGGCATTTCTCATACTTGACTCTAAAGGGTTATTGATTCTAACTCGGCTGCAGATGTTGTTGATAGAATGGTCTGTTAATTTTAATGCATCTATGAGATCCAACCCCAATTATTCAAGGTCTGGGTTCTTAGATAAGTATACAGTTGCACTCGTTGTTGCCTCATTTTTTGAAACAGTGCACAATATTTCCCAAACAATATTTAACTTGCCACCAGATGCGCTGTGTGCTAGTTGCTTCGTTTGGTGAACTGTAGGTCTTCCAATTTTCCCCTAAGTTTTTGGACTAATAAGTGTGATGTCAGATTCTGTGTCAAGTTGAAGACGGATACGGTGGGAATTCATATCCAAAGTCACATACCTTCTTCTGTGGTGAATTCTTGTCTGGTTATGAGACACCGATACTCGGTTTATTGGCTTACCAGAACTGTATTTCTTAGAATAAACTTTCTCGGAGTAATGTCTGCGAGTTTCTTTTCTACATCGAGATTCTTTGTGGCCCTTTTTGTGACATTTAGTGCAAACATAATCTTTGTATGAACAAAACGTCTTGTAGTGCCAACCCCACATGACCAGCATGGAGATGAGGGCTGGTTGTCTGTGCTCTTGTGATGCTTTTATGAGCCGGAATTTTTCTTTTCACTAACGGCATGCACTTATGATGGACGGCCATTGTTTTCGACCATGGAGGTATCATGCTTCAAATTTACTAATCTCTGGCACTCTGCAGTTATTTCTTGAAGCGAAATGTTTGGGCACTGCTCAATTTTACTTAGGATTCTGGTTCTTATATCAGCATCTTCGGGAGACTGTAAGCTGCACACAAACACAAGGCACTTAAACTGGTCTTCCGTCATTGATGATAGTTTAAATCGTTCGCATTCACGATTTACTAAGCCGGCGTGCTTTACCCAGTCATCTTCATTTGACTTGGTTATTTTGAGGCATTGATGTTCGTGTTCGATTGTGCCGAGCTATCTCAAGAGGATTCTGACTTTGGTGGCGTCATCAAGATTATTGAGGTCGACCTTGAACAAATCGTCATACTTCTTTAACCAAGACTCTAACGTCACACCAGCAAGGCCACCAAAATGAAATTCATGAATGGAATTAACTATCGAGTCTGTATGTGGATTATATGAGTCGTCGGTAAGACCTCTGTGATTCAAATTCATTTGTTTCATTAACAACTCCAACATACGTTCCTGAAAATATTCATATCGTTTTTCTTGATTTTCCAATAAAGATTCTATCTATTCAAGGGTAATTGACATTGTGGGTTGAACACTCCGTCGCCACTTTTATGTTTTGTACTTGATGTAACGCCAAACCACTGTACTAATGACACTCCGAACGTTGAACTCTCACCGTTCAAAAATAAGAAGACGGAATGCGTTGGAGAACACTTATTATCAGAATCAAAAATATACAAACATACGTATTTATACAATTATATAAATGTCGTTTAAATATTTTGAACAATAATCAAATAGTTCATCATGAACACTAATCATATAGTTCATCATTATTGAAATAGTTCATCAATCCACAATATGCGTAGCTTTCTTCTGGATTGGCTATCCCAACAGAATCCAATAAAACATAATTACACATTGACTGTAAGCACATGACATACACTAAAATCATAAATTCAATCATTAATTCAGTGATATAATGTATAGATAAGCAACTGATTTCGATTATACATGTGAACTTCATGTCACATAATTTCTGTTTGTTTGTTCAGATCAACTTCTACTCAGCTTTATAAGTGTATTTCATATCAGTGTTTTACAATATGAGAGTGTGTAAACAGTTTTCACATGAGAATGAAAGATCTAATGAGGTCAATTTCGTTAACTGTGTTTGAGTTACCCCGAAAATGTCTGTAATTAAGTGAAGCTGAAATTTATGCGTTTCGATAAGCTCATGCATACTTTGTATCTGTTGTTTAGATTTGGTCGCTCGTTATTGGTGATTCTTCGAATTCGTTCGTTCATCACTCTTATCTCGCTCCAAATGATGTGCACAGTTTGCTTTGCAACTACATTGCAACTCTTTTTGATGAAATCATAAACTCTCTCATGTTTACGTAGAGTAGTTCTGTAAACCAACTTTGCGCGCAATATTCTATGTCCGGTTCATTGTTTGAACATATCCTCTACATGAATAATGGGAGTTTGCTGGCCCAATCGTTATCGCTGAATAAATCTGTAAGAGAGGCTTTGGGTTGCCGGTATAATTTCTCCACCATGCCATTCTCTATCATACGCTAGTACGTTGTATGAACACGTTCGATTCCGAGGAGCTGTGTGAGTTGTTGGAGGAGGCGACTTTTGAATTGAGCTCATCTATCGGGTCTGCGTATCGCAACCTCCATATTCGCAATGCTGCTGATTTGTGATAATCGAATTCAGAATGGATGTGAGCGTTTATTAGCTTATGTCTATGCATCATGTCTGGACCAATTCATCGCGCATGCTTTGTAATATGCGAGTGATATTGTGGTGCGCGCTACTTATATGTAGTACATGACGCGAGTGAACACGTAATGTCTGCCAGCAGAAGATGAGGGAAGATCAAGAAAGAAAGAGTGAGAACACAATGGAGTTTGTATGAAACGCATGGATAGTGAAATTTCAGACAATGGATTGATGATGGATTGAAGATTTGCAAATTAACCGTTTACGATATGGTCTTCCTATTTTACTGAGTAACTCTGTAACTTGCGATAAATACAATTCATTTGCCTTCACCATTGTTCTCCTTCACCAGAATATGACAGAGTACATTTTGAGACATACACATATAGCCAACATTTCTCAACCAGCTACTTCCGAAAATTGACACGCCGAACATTGATAAGGAAATTGAGGACCAAAATGTTAAAGTCGGATACTGAGTATGCGTTTGTATGAGGAAGACTAAGTTATTAATCACCATAAGCCAACTAACCGCAACTACATGAGTAGAGTTATCGTTATCGTATAACATAGACCCTCATACTCGTAACGGCACATAAGATCATATTGGTCACAATCAAATTCTTCCTACATTCTCGAGATGAAAGGTGAGTTTTACAGAAAACTTTCGGATCTCCTCCAATGAGCTGGAAGCTTCAATACAGTAGCAGCTCAAGCAGGTCGGAAGGACACTCGGGTGGGCGTTATTGTGTCCCGAATCACAGAGCAGAAAATGGCGGTCGTATTCAGCATCTGCGCTCAGATGATAGCCTATGTCTCGCAAGCGATAACTTCAAGCATAACAAAAAGCAGCTTTTGACACGGCCACTCTCAAAGTCGTCCCATTGCCGGACGGGCACAGTTAGATCAAATTGCTATCAGCCACCGATGGGGCGGCGCGACAGAAGACCGTCGATCGTGCCGGTGCACATCTAATATATAAATATCGCATATTTTAGGACTTCAGCATTTTGCACCGAATGAACGTTGTACTTGAAGATGCGGAAGACTAACACTAAATTCGTGATCAAATAGATGAAAGTAGCGAGCTCGCTGTGACGGAATTATTACTCTTGCGGTTCACCTTTAACTCGAAAACTGCAAGTCCATACGCATCTCACCCAGTCCCAGACCAAAACACGATAATTCCGGGAGAAAACGGTTCTATTTTAGTTAAGAAAGAGAAATGCAGACAATTACCAAAAACAATATTACCCCTTCGAGTTAGTGGAGAAAACTTGTAGCTCAGGTGGATGATTGTGGTGGTGTTTTGTTCTCTGAGCTGGTTGTTTTGATTGTGGAGCTTTCATTGTTCTTCTGAACAACATAATCAGCACAAACTTCAGATAGAATTGAAGCATTCGAATTTCTCCACGTTTGACCTGTAGCTTGTTCTGATAACCTCGATCTTGATTGGTTGCTGTTGTCTTTTGACATGTCGTTGTTTGCAACTTTGTTTTGATTGCAGCCCCCTTTTGATCTGCTTCTTGATCGTATGGAGAGAATTGATCGTTTGGTAAGAATGGCAGATCAATAGATAAAGTGGTGAAACTTCACCAGTTGATGTGGTTGGGACATGTGTTGCGAATGCCCAACCAACAACTGCCTCGTCGAGCCTTGTTTTGTGGTGTAGGAAGAAAGTTAGGGGCGGCCAAACCAAAACATGGCAGAAATCCATGAAGTCATTGACGAGTGAACTTAGCCATGTCGGTTGTTGTCGACTACCTGGTTGGGGTCCGTGAGATGATAATAACCGATGGTTTGAGACCTTGAATGACATGGCTCAAAATCGTTCGCAATGGCGCCAGTGCATTTATGCTTTGTGTTCTCTCAAATCCTAATCTTCTGGGTTCTTAAACACCTCTAGTTTTGACTTTCTAAACTTTTTTCATTAAATCATACTTCTTGAATAATATCTCCTCATCCAAACCTCTCCGATTACTTCTAATACCCTTACTACCTCTCCTACTATTGGATTTGAATTGACAATTACATCTCTGTGCTGATGTGGTATGGCGACATGAACTGATGTACTTACGTACGAAGTTCCACGTTGCAACTGACTGACTGACCACCATATATGTCACTGCTCAAGGAAAAATTCGGATCGAAATTCAGTCCTGAATGTGAACAACGATCTCGATTCAATTACTAAAATAAACAAAACACCGGTCAAGATGGCAGTTATTATAGATTTAGAATAGTGAGATTATTTGCCGTTCGCTTTCACTGAGGAGTTGTTAATAGGTAGAGCTTCCTAACGCTCTTGCACATTCATTATTTGTCTTTGGACTAAATAGATCAACGAATCTCTGTTTAGTCAATGACACTTCTTCACAACCAATCTGTGACTGAGAAAACAATCAGGATATTTCGACCGCTATAAATAAACGAGGTTTTCTCGATTTCGTGTTCTGTAAGAAGGTGCGCTAATTAGAGGATTTGTCCTATTCATTAACATAAAAGACCTAATTACACAAGTACGCAAATAAAAAACTACGATCCATACACTATAGTAGCAACATTTCATGCTCCATGGTCACTGAATGCTCTCTAACGGACATCATTTACTTGGGAAAACATATGAAGACGAATGGTCAAAGAGCTGCAAGTAGGACGAATAAAATCCATAGCATGTAAAGCGTCGAACTCACGATCAGTGAAAGCTCATATGTCCAGTGTCAGTCGGCGAAGTTTCTCCATGACTGAGGTTGTGAGTTGGAGGACGTGACCCACTTCACGATACGTTTGATGCAGTTTGTGGCAAATTATGAAGCTGACGACAAATTTTGTAATGATAAGCTACATTCTACTGACACACGGCTAGAAATTTTGAGCTCTGACCTGAACAGTGAAAATGTATTGTGCACAACTCTCATATATGCATGATCGACAGCACGACAGTTTTAAATTTGACAAATCGATGACCTTCCGATTCAGTTTACATGTCCACTGGAAATTCTCCTCAGCGTTCACATGATTCCAGTCTCCATTTCCAAATCGTCAAATCAGTTTCTATGTTTGCTCAAGGAGAATCTTGCCTAATTAGAGATGAATATGGAATAGTTTGTGCACCAATATGAACACACAAACAGATCTGCATACAAACCAATGACAGGCAGACCCAAACACATTCACACAAACAGGATATTCCCTCATACAAATGCTGCCTGACAGTATCAAACACAAACAATCCGGTCTCAAAATCGCAGTATAGATCTAGAAGACAAACACATTGCGGTGAACTTGCATTTATTCAAATAAATTTTACTTAGTACCATTACAAACTAACTGACGTTATTATTGAAAGAAACCACAGTGTTTCCCACCATATCACTCCAGTTAAACGTATGCACCTACAAGAAAAATGAACGTTGATCAAATGTCTACTCAGAGTAGTGCTAAGCAATATAGTTGAACAATCACAAAGCAAGTGTCTAATCGAGGAGAGTTCTGATGAGTAATACAGCACTTACGCGATTCACGTGTTTTCGAATGACGTGAAGTAGCGTGAACTAGTATATCGTGACTGATCTGAAACATAGTTTACTACACTTGCAGCACAATATATTCTCACGCATCTCTCAACTATTGACGATTAGTCAGTAGTACATACACCGTGATGTGTGATGCTAGTTCTTTCAAATCAATGTGTGCATGAGCGTATGCTTGATAGACAGACTAAAGTTGTCACAGTTTATGCAGTTTGTAAGGGGCATTGAATTCGTTTCACCTGTATAAATGAACGTTATCCACTGTGTTGTGCTGAATTCAAACAGGCAGATTTGACATTAAGGAAAGTCTCCTTTACCAATTGTGGTCCTTTAACATGAGTTTCATCTGAAATGTCATGACGCACACCTCAACGACATTGATTGTGATGCCACGGCTTTAGCTGAATGTAGTCGGAATTTCTCTGAACAGCCTTCATATATTAGAAAATTTTTCCGTATGATATTGACACATCCGCGGGTTTGTGCAGACACTCTGAGTGACTCCAGTTAGTAAGAGTACGTTGAATAGGTACAGCAATAATATTTTATAGATGTCAGCGACACTTACCGAAATTGTGACTCGCTTCTTCCTCCATTGCAGCTGTAACTAAGGCCACTCTTTCCACAGGTTTCAGCACTGAACATCATGTTAGTTAGATGAATTTTCAAACTTACACAGCAGAAATTCATTCATTTTCTCTTCGACCTTTCCAACTTCACCCATTACGGTTTCTGTAAATCGAGTGTAAACGGCATTTCAGAATAACAACTATACGAAAGAAGACTTTCAGTCAGAATTAGCTAAGTTAGTAACGTCTGTGGTATCAGTTTACGCTCAATAAACATCGTGAACTAATGGTGCGAAAGCCTAACTGAGAACAGAGGACGCTTTTGCCATCCAGTTATCTAGTGACTTATTCACCAACTATCGTCTTACAATATCCAATTATTCGTTGTCTAAGCAAATTCATGAAAATAACTGTATGGACTAGTTGGTTTCCATCTAAAAAGATATTGGAGTTGTCAAAAGCACTACTGCAGTCACACTGTCCTCAGTAGTTGTGAGAATACACTCTGAGTAGAAGGAGGCGGAATAAGGTGGAATGTCGAGTCGTCATCTTAATTTCAGACGTGAAACGAATGATGTGCAATGTTATTTGGTTTTATTGACTAAGTCATTACTCTCACCGATCGAACGGTTCTTATTTTCCAATATTTCGTTCAAATGGTTTTGTTTTTCATCTTTCTTTGTGGTGCCTGCAAATAATGTGTTATTCGTGATGTATAGTGGTAGAAACACTATGCAGCAATACGGTACATACAAATATAATTAACTTGCAAACAGAATGTGCTTAAGAGATACACCAATATTCATATAAGTCAAAACCACGCTTCATACTACTACAATGACGGACAGATAACATGGAAATCTGTCGTTAAATGATGAAGTCCGAAATATTTCATATATTTTCGACGCGAATACAATCTAACTTGTCCTCAAACTAACCTTTCACTTGTCCAGACTTCAACTGAGATTCTGCCGCTGAAATGCAGTCTGATTCGGCTCTAGCTATAAGCAAGGGAAAACAAAAGGAAGCCGATCAATGGACATTATTGAATGGAAGCACAGAAATGTCGTCAGATTAGAACAATCACAAGATTGCAATAAATGAATCATGTGTTTGTGTGAATCGGGAGTGCAGAAGGCATGTAGTTAACACTGATTTGTCAAATTTCACTTACCTCGCTGTACATTTAGTGATAGTTTAGCACATTCAAATTGGCTTTTCCTCAAGTGAAAATCATAAGATGTGTTCGCTATCATAATGAAGTACATGAAAGATAAAAGTGTTTAGTTTCTGTAATGTTGAAAATATTGAACAGGAATAAAAATATTTTACACTGAAAACCACTTGACCACAACACTTGGTCGTACCACTTGTTTGCAGAGTCAATTACCAGGAAGACGTAGGTGAGGACATGTGGAGCCTGTCTTTTCGTTTGCATATCGTACTGAAAATGAAGCTATCTGCACAACATTGCACTAAGATACCATTACCTATTGCTTGCATCAGTATTGCTACATTTACGCGGTGCTTCCAACCACTCTCCCCACATCTTACATACATGATATTTCAAGTGAGAATTTCAACCCATACAGCATTTGCCATCGGTTCATTGTTTCAGTATGTACACATACGCATATGACATATCGGAATTAGTACGCTCTGTCACCATATCTAACGTGAAGTATGGCCCAAGTTGATATCGGTTGGTATGTGGTATTCCAGTAACACTCCGCTTCGTCAACCCTATATTTTATGAAAATGAACATACCCACAATTTCGTTGTTTGGTGATCTTCTCAGTTCATCCTTAGCATGCAACCAATCAACTTTATCAAAGAAAACACAAATGTTAGTGCTTCAAAATTTCACAGACGTTCTTCTTCAAGATAAGACCGTTGGCATAAAGCGTCATTCCAACAACGCATCATATAAAAAAAGTCATTCATCGCTAACAAGGATATGTTCGGGTTTACCAAATGAAAATCCAAATGATCGTATTCAGCCTTCAAATACCATACAGGCGGAATAACTTGATTCCACACGTTGTGAACAAATGGGTGAAATCCACACTTAGTCACTTGTAAAATATCTGAACAGAAAGGTGTCGCACCTATCAAATGTGGTTAGTCTCATAGCACTACTGATATCAGGACGTGTCATTCAATATTGTATCCGATATGCAAATATAAGCACTCCTGAGCTCATCACCTCATACCGATAACTCAGATGGGCATAACAACGTTGAAGTCCTCTGGTTGACACAATAGAAGTGATACTCGAAATGAGGATTGATTATAATAGTCTTACGAAAGTCAGAACTTGATGGCCTACTGAATGTGAATAACACTTGCTTACTTGTCGCCAAGTCCAAATGGATTCTTGCTTTCCATTTCGCTTCCGAATAATTTTTCAGGACGGCACAACCTGTTGACGTGTCAAGGGCACAAGTGGATCAGTGAATTTACTTGAAGCGGTATTTTCACATAACTGTCGTTTGAGTAATTGACTTATCCTTGACCTAACATTAGAACACGGTTCATTGAGTAGAAATGAAAGCAAAGTCATGCACGTTTAAACCATGTTGATAGGCTGTTCTTCGGTGGTTGCTGTAAACTGTTGGTCAGACGACACTCTCAGATTTATGTGCAGTTAATGAAGACCTGCATCTGTCCCCTGGCTTTATAAAGAGAGCACACATGTTGAGTTCTTTTAAGTGTAGTGTGTTGGATGGAATATTTTGAATATCATTCCTTTGAACTTACCATATTGGGTTTGTATTTGAGCAGCTTCATTTTTGATTGTAGATTCACTTTTGTTCAACAGAGTCCTACCTTTAATGAGCAACAACACAGTGTTTTATGTAAGCGGATGTGGAAAATAATTCACTGTTATACAAAGTGGCAACAAGAAACATAGAAGAATGGGGCTGTTCTTGGAAGTCAGCGAGATGGAGAGAAAGACAAAAGGAGTTGAGTGACTCGACGATGACGTTGTGCGTCATAGCGACACTACATCAAACAGCTACTGATACCCACTGATGATCTATCACGTGGTCAATGATTAGAATAAACTACAAATTTTAATCTCTGCATCGCACACATTTCATATGCAAATAACGATGATATGTGGTAGTGACGGATGCGACTTAGTGATAAAATAGGAAATGATCGAAAGTGTTTTCTAAATAGGAAGAGGTGGTTTGTGAGAATTACAATTAAAATATCAACATTACTCACAGAATCCCGGTTCAATGTAGTGGCTCTTATCTTTAATGTAGGTAAGTGATAATTAATAATAAAAATCACAACAATAATTAACTCTTAGTTGTAAATGTGTGGTTTCAGGTGCAAGTTGTTTGATGAGCAAAGTAAACACGAATACCGTAATGATTCAGACGGATATTATGAGTTTCGTGGGAGATAAGAGTAAGCAACTTAATTTTCACTCATTACACAACACATGATCTATTGAGGATTCTGCTCCTCGTTGACAGATAAAATCGGGTTATTTAATCAATTGTTTGGTTGAAAAGCAAAAGCATTATGGATTGGAAATAGAGTGGAATGTTTACTTCAGGAGATCAAAACTTACTCAAATAATGGTTGTAGATTTTTTTGAACTTGCATTCATTCGTCAGCTTCCAAGTTTCGTTCGCAGCTTGAGCGAGCATAAACAACAGGGTTAAATGGTTAAGTATATTCAACTGAACAATTCTCACGCATAATTGTTTAAAAAAGAACTTCTCGCTTCATTTGTGATCTGTACATATATGCTTAGACGATTCCTATTCATTTTCAAGCTGACCAATTAAACGTCCATGTTGTTGAGCATTAGTCAACAACCCACGCACAGGGTGCATGGAAACTCATTTTATGCGCCTGCGTTCTCGGAAACTTGGAAAACTAATGTAGAGGCTGTGAATTCCGACAGTTCAGATCGGAAATGAAGTGTCAACCCGTCATGAGACCAGCCGCATCAACATCGTATCCAGGGACATGGAATGTCACCATGTGCATGGTGTCGACATAGACATTACTTCATCATTACCGCATTTCGAATCAGAAACTGAGCTTGCCAACCACAAATAAGTTAGTCGACAACCGCGCATCATAGTTAGATGAACGTGACAACTTTTATCTATTTGTTTCATTGTCCAGATTAGCAATGAAGTGCGAATTAGTTTTGGCATTTTTCATTGACAAAACGTTTGAACATACCTTTGAGATATTGAAGTGCCCACTTCACTTGTTGTTCTTCTGCCGACTTCCGAAGTACTACACAAATGGGTAAGAACGGTAAGTGGGTGGTGAAATGAATATATCTAGTTGCAAAAGGGATGTATGGCTCGTAACGAATTCATGAATACATCTGTTCTTGGTTTCCATGCAATTACTTAGTTACGTACACCTGTGACTCCAAGTCAGGACTCACTGTGTAACGCGGTTGTCGTTTCCGCGAAGTATGGCCTGTCTAACTTCTGCTTGTTTCCTTTGGTGGACGATGACGTTTGTTGTATTCCAACTCTCCGCAACAAGCAATGCATTTGTGACTGCGCGTCTATGCGTCGGCATTAGACCCGCCAACGTCTGCACAGGCTGATGCTTCACTGATGGATTTCCCCAGCATTTGTTCTGTTGTGTGTGCTCAAAATGGGATGTGATCTGCGAATCTCAGATCATCCAGCTGCATTCTAGCAGTCCGTTATATTCCCTGCCTCCTCGGAGATGCTGACGTTTTCAGAATGCAGTCGACCGTCAGGGGAGAGGTCGAGAGTATGCAGCCACGTTCGACATCGGTCTTTGCTTGGAGTGATTCTGTGATATGTCCTCCATGAGCAATCTTGCAGTTCGGTCAACAATAACAATTCCGTATGTTGTCGAATACATCCTTTCCTAAATCTAAACCAGAGTATGGACAGCGATCCATTCTATTTTACAAGACACGAAAGAAACTGAGCAGCTTGTGCTAATTGTGTGGACACATATAAAACAAACACTTACTCGTGACACATTCTTGTTTGTTGAAATTGATTATCGGTCCCAATGCCATGAGAAGAAGTTGATCTGAACAAACAAACAGATATCATGTAACATGAAGTTCACATGTAGAACCAAAATCAGTTGCTTATCTATACATTATATCATTGAATTAATGATTACATTTATGATTTTAGTGTATGTCATGTGCTTACAGTCAATGTGCAATTTTTTTTTATAGGATTCCTGATATAACATTTGATTCGAATTTCGTTTCTCTAAAATGTAAAGGAACGTTCGGAGAGTCAATGTTGTTCACTTTCTTTTTCGGGACCAGTGAAGCATTTCAAAGATGAAGTGTAAAAACTAAATGCAATTAAATCTGAATGACTGTCTCCAATAGCGTAAAACAGTACTTTCGTTCTGTTTTGATTTTCATCAATAATTGCGATGTGCGTGTTGTAAAGTAGTTCAACTGACAACTTCTGACAGATAGTGTTCTTAAATTCGTTCAATTCAAAGATACACCATATAACTCTACATTCCACTTTTTTCCACACTTCACTATGTGGAAGGAATTTTGTTGATGTACCACGGAGATGTCGGTGTTGCTGACTTCATTGAGAATAAAATCTGTTATCACCGTATGAGTGCAAAGCATTATGATCGAAAAGATTGTTATTGTTACCATCAATATTATTTTTACCCAAATACACTTATGCTCATTTGAAAGGACACATAAATATTAATACACTAGCAATACAGGGGACAATATGTCGCTCGCAGTGAAGGGTGTGATAGTTTATCAATTTAGCAGTGTAGTTTGAGTAACAGACTTACTCATCGCATCGGACTGCGTTTCGCAAATAACTTCACCCACTAAATTACATAAATCGACGGATGCGTTTTAGCGTTAATATTTACATTTATATGAGGAGTAATCAAACTTGTCCCACAACCATCATGTAAAATTATCCTATAAAATGATCCTATTAAACCAAATCTCCAAATCAACATGGTAAACATTCGGAAATGGTTTCTCTGGACCGACAAATATCCTTTGAGTTTCCTCTCAAACCATGAACTAGCATTGATTGTTTTACGCAGATTCATTATAACACTGGTCCAGCCATCTTTGGACTTTGGTCGCAGAAACAAGCCAACCATTTCTCACTGTTCACAATCACTGTAAAGACAATGTCCATCTATTGGAACCGAATGTCCTCTGAAAGTAATATCTGAGAATTGGAGACTTCCTACACGTTGACTTCAGAATAAATCTCGTACAAAACAAAACGTTTGTATCAACAAGTTGCTAAATAACACAGGACACAGGTGTACAATCAGATTGCCATTACCACCAATCACCGAAAAATAAATAAATTCATGTAATACGTCCTAATTGAATAGAAAAGAATTTAGACACTTCATTCAAAAAGGCACTCAACGCACAGAATATTGCAAACAAAGAAACTTACATGAAACCAGAATAGATAACGTGCTAAGAATAATTTTGTATTCACGTAGCATAGAAATTGCAAAATCAAATTTTCTGCTGATCAGTGAGATAAGACTGGCTTATATACTGATTAACAACCAATCAAACACAGCTAACGAAACTGACCTCATTAGATCTTTCATTCTCATGTGAAAACTGTTTACACACTCTCATATTGTGAAACCCTTATATGAAATACACTTATAAAGATGAGGACACTCTATACAATGCTCGTGATAATGTCCTC
Source organism: Schistosoma turkestanicum (assembly GCA_944470395.2). Classification (NCBI taxonomy): domain Eukaryota; kingdom Metazoa; phylum Platyhelminthes; class Trematoda; order Strigeidida; family Schistosomatidae; genus Schistosoma; species Schistosoma turkestanicum. Next base: position 31,442,324 of record OX103973.1, read on the forward strand.
ATCGTGGTGTGATTTTCATGTGATGCACTTGAACTTATTTTATTCACATCAGTGTGAAATCAAGATGAGAGAATTTTGTCCATAACTGCTGCAAATTTTTATTTCATATAAGTGGATTCTCATCAACTACGAATTCATGCAGCGTACATGCGTGTAACTGAGGACACTGGTTGTGAAAGTTCTGTTTGGTCAATATATGTGTGAACTTCACCTTACCAAGTGAAACATGAATAATCCAAATTTAGGTGCAACATTGAAAAGACACAGGTGAGTACACCGAATTCGAGTTCGATTATTTCCAGTGGACGCATGGCTTCGTATCACAACATCAACAACAAGTTGTCATCCCAGAATAAAATTCTCGTTTCACTTATTTCGGTGTGACTTCAACAGTCACCAAGAAAATTCACCGTCGTTGTTTTTCAAGTAGTAGTCCTGAGGTGTTTTTGCTATCACACTGAAGTACATGAGAGATAAGAGTGGTGAGTTTGTAAACCGGTGAAAATGTTGAACAGGAATGAAAAGACTATGTGCAGACAACAACTTGATCATATCACTTCTTTGCAAGGACGAATCACACCTGTAGCAAGTGAAGCATCGAACTCACGATAAGCGAAAGTACATTTCTCAGAATTCCGGGCACATGTGAGCACTAGGTAACGAGCGTTAGTGCAAAACTCGTGCACGTAGAACAAACTAGCTAGGTGCGGAGAACTAACTAGCATCACACATCACGATGTGTGTACTACTGACTAATCGTCAATAGTTGAGAGATGCGTGAGAATATATTGTGCTGAGAAAATGTACCATGCACACTATTTCTATCATTGAAGCAGCACCATTCATTTAGATGTGAAATAAACCACGAGTTTCACGTCTTACTGATTGCGAATGACTTTAGTTTGATAGGCAGCCTTTTGTGTGGGATCTTATCAACGGTCATACTAACGTGGAATAATATGATTGCTAGTAGCAGCACATAGCCTTTTTTTGAGTTATATCATTCACATAGTCTAGTAGACGTGTATGGATTGTACATTACTTGTAATCGGTTGCTCGGTTCTTCTGTGGACCGGAAATTTCACACTATTCGATGCAACTTTAATTCCGAACGTTCCCATATTCAGGCTTTTCCTTTCGTTACAACTTAAGAATTAACCGAGGGTCAGACATCAGTGCAATACCCTTAGTTGACGGAATCGAACGATAACCTCAGTTATTTGAGTGTGAACAGAGACGTATACTCACTCATCACTGTACGTACTTAATGCTCACAAGGTAAGATACCATCTTGCTTAATGCAGTGGCCGAGGAATTTAAGTTCCGTTGTGCCTAGTTCGCACATGCCTGGGTTCGCTATTATCATTATCATCATTATTATTATCATCAATTCATCCCCACCGTTTACAAGCAAGGCTATTTGCCCGAAATCTCTTGGTTCCCAATCGAAACACCTAGACGATTCGAATCATTTATTGAATGCTTAGATCTTCGAGAGTGGACTCAACATCTTAGTGGCACAACCAGAAATCGTAATGCATCGGATTTAGTTTTCACCAGCAATCTCATTCCTCATACTGTATATGTTGGGAAAATGTTCCCAGGTAGCGATCGTAATATGGTCATATGCAGCCTTGATATAGGAGCTACAACTATAAAACGTAAATCCACTACACTTCGTAGGGACTTTCGTAGGATTGATCGGGAAAACTTCCGGAAATGCCACAAAAGCATTGACTGGACTAACTACTTTACCGCAAACAATACTGATGAACTAATAAATGTATTTTATTACAACACAAATAATATATTCAATGAATGTGCACCCTAAGGATCCTGGAGACACAGAATTCCTAAGGGCTTATATATGCCGCGTCATATACGAAAACGTCTTCGAAGACATGCTTCCAGATTCCATAAATGTAACGACATCTCCTCATCAGTAACGATGACTGAAATATGTGTCGAGGCAGAGATAATACGTACAAAAAAGCAATTGCACACGAAAAGCGTGCTGCTCGGCTGAACAATGAATCCTCTACACTTATAAAACTCCTTCGGAATAAACTTAAATGCTCCAAAGTGAAAGGAGGTAACATATTTAATAAGGACAACCAAGTGTATGAAGAGCATAAAAGTATCGCAGAGCTGTTTAGCGAACACTTTTGTGCTACATTAACAAACGAAAACCCAACGACCGAGTCACACCTGACCCAAATTCATTCCTGTGAAATCGCCAGTGTTGAATTTAGTGTACAGAACATTTCTAAGGCAATTACTACTCTAAAGCACTCTTACATTGAAGGACCAGATGGCATCCCATCCAGCATGCTGAAAAAATGGGGGCAATGATCTGTGTTCTATTAGTCCTAAACTATTTACCATACCACTCTCCACAGAGAGTTACCCTACTATCTGGAAGACTACACATATCATCTCCACAATTAAATCTGGGACTGCAGCGAATGTTGAAAAATGCCGACCTATGAAAATAAATTCAGTAGTATCTAGTGTGAGGGAGAAAGTAGTTAAGGCAGAGTTAATAAAACATCTAATTGGTAACAATCTGCGCAGATTCATTATAACACTGGTCCACCCATCTTTGGATTTTGGTCGCTGAAACAAGCCAACCATTTCTCACTCTTCATAAACAATGTAAAGACAATGTCTATCTATTGGAACCGAATGTCCTCTGTTGCTCGTTCTGGGGCACATGTTAGATTCAGATCATGTTCTAGTGCGAGCGCGTATTTGTTTGCTACTTCCTGGATGTAGGAAAGACACCGCAAGAAAACCTGTTAGGGTTCTACTTAATGATAGCACAGCCAAGAGTATATTTCACGGGCAACTAGAGAAACAGTTAGGCAGCCATGTAAGTGATGCCGTCTCTGAGGCAACCTGGAATGATATCCAGAAAGCTGTGGAAACAGCAGTGATATCGCTTGTAAGGCAGTGGATTTCAGCAGCATCTACTGAACTGGTAAACGCTCAAAAACCCAATCCGTCTGACTCTGAACATGATGAAGAACGAAATCAACTCAGGCTCAGGCTGATAACAGGCTTACGAAATGATCGCGAATAGTAGTGGATAGCAGTAGCAAAAGATGTGAAAAAGGCAGCGATGATAGATAACAGTAGGCAAGTATTCGGACTTATCAAGGAAACCGGTATTAGACATTCGACTGTCAGTGAGACTATCTCGGAAAGGGATGGTCATATTATTTACTCTGAGCCCAGGAGATCGGATCGATGGGTAGAACACTTTAGGGATCAGTTCAACTGGCCTCCAGACATACTTCAGTTATGCACGATCTCCAGTCAACCTGAATGGCAAGTTGATGCTACCTAAGATGAAGGATAGCAGCAGGTCCTGATAGGTTAACCCCTTAGATTTTCATGGATGGTGGTCCAGTCTTAACAGTTAGATTGGTTGAAGTCTAAGGTAGAATCTGGAAACTAGGCGTAATCCCATCTGACTAGTCTCAGTCGCTAAATGTCATGATTCATAAAAAAAAAGACAGAAGCCCTCTTGTGACAATCTAAGACGAATCAGTTTGACTAATGTAGTGTCTAAGATAATGGCTTCAATAATACTTGTACGCTTAACCAAACCTCGCGAAGAGCAGACTAGAAAAACCAAGCTGGTTTCCGACCTGGACGAGGATGAATAGACCTAATATTCACACTGCTTCAGGTCCTGAAACGAAGACAAACATTCAGATGTCCCACAATACTAGTATTTCTCGACCTTGAAGCATAAATCGACTGTGTTTAACGTGAGGTTATGTGGCAGTGTCGTCACTGAAAGGAGTACCAGAGAAGTACATTAATGTAGTACAGCCTCTCTACTCGAACAATACTGGCCGAGTCAAAGCTTATGGCGAACTGTCATCAGAATTGGTTACCTGGAATGGTGTCCGTCAGGGATGTCCAATTTCTGCATTCCTATCCAACTCTGTCATCGTCATGCTTTTAGAGATAACACTATCTCCTTCATACTTTTCATGAGTTGACCTTCTATCAGGAAATTCACCTGTTGACCTAGAGTATGCCGATGAAATGCTTCTATTTGATGGAGACGCTGACAGAATGCACAGTCGTTTGACTACCCCATACAACAGTGCAAGCATTTTCGCGATGCGATCCATCTTCTCTAAATGCAATCGTTGCTTCAGCATTAGCTTACGTCGGTACGTGAACTAGTGATAGGGAGTGAAGTAGTTGAGCATGTTGACCGCTTTACTTATGTCGGGAGTCTCATTAGTGCTGATGACGTGGTGTTTGACGAAATCTCAGCATTGTTGCAGAAGACTCGACTGGCTTTTGCCAACTTGCGTCTCGTGTTGCGTAGGTGAGATGTACGTTTGCTAACGAATGAACGAGTGTGCTGCGCATCAGTTCGCTCCATCCTACTTTATGACTGTGAAACATGGTCGGTAACAGTTGATGATCATCGTAGGTTATTAGTATTCGATTGTAGAAGTCATCGAAGCATTGCTCGCGTATCCTGGGAAATATACTTGAATAATGTCTTGGAAATTGGACCAGCGTTGGTTTTAGCGACCTGGGAGTGTGATCTCGGAGCACAAAGGCACAACTGCCTGAGGCCGGTCACACACGGCTTTCTTATGGGATGCTTTTTAGAGTCGTAGGTCTTCTCTTCAAAAGGCCTTATCACCGAAGACGGATACTATGGGGTAAGGTGAGGTGTGACATTCTGAGGGTGAACCTTTTTTAACGCCTTTCTTCCGTTATGTGAAGGCAGCGTCACCACAGATGCTAGTTGTTCGAGGGAAGCACCTCACTAAGTTCGCACCCCTCTAAAGCGAGCAGTACGACTTCGGCCTCAGATCTTAAGTTGCTGCTTTTAGTCTTACCGTTCTCGAACCGACCTATCTGGCATGATAGGGCCTAAGGAAACATATGTTCCAGCCAATATAGCTTGGTCGGGTCATCAAGATAGGCAAGCCAAACCATCACATCAAGGTAGCAGCTACGGTCGGGACATTATTCCTTAAAAAATGTCTATGTACCTCCTCAATACAAATTATAAAACCAGCTCAAGTGAAATTGTGTTCAACAGGAAGCCTGAAAATATTCCAAGTAGTCTTCTATTTCCAGCGATATCGTTGTAATATGCAGCTTTCACGTTGACCGCGACGCTAAACTAAGATCTGAAAGTCTTACGGATCGCTGTTGATCCTCGATTGGCTCCGCTTTTGATATGACTCAATTAGTAGGTCGATTTTGAAGTGGGCTAAAGGAAATTGTACTGGTCTTTTCATATCAGATCAAAACACATGAAACAGTCAAACAGCAACTGTGTTGACCATTCACTATGGTACAGATAAATATTATTTGGTATTTAGGGTAGCTGTCTGAAATAGATTTTCTTGATTACTCCAGGTGGTAATATAGATATTAGTTTTCAAAGGTAATTACTATTAGCATGTTGAAGCCCATGTTTTTCAACTTTCGCAACTGAGTTTGAAAGGTCTACCTATGCGACAAGTATACTGTCAAATTTTAAATTTAATTGGTTTGCAAGTAATTTTTATGTCATGGTGTCATTTCCTGGCTAGAAACTAAGCAGTTAATCTTTGGAACAGTAAATTATTTCCAAGCATTGATCATCAACATAAACGATAACTCTACTCATGTAGTTGCGATTGGTTGGCTTATGGTGATTAATAACTTAGTCTTCCTCATACAAACGCATACTCAGTATCCGACTTTAACATTTCGGTCCTCAATTTCCTTATCAATGTTCGGCGTGTCGATTTTCGAAAGTAGCTGGTTGTGAAATGTTGGGTATATGTGTATGTCTCAAAATGTAGTCGATCATATCACTCGCATATTACAAAGCATGCGCGATGAATTGGTCCAGACATGATGCATAGACATAAGCTAATAAACGCTCACATCCATTCTGAATTCGATTATCACAAATCAGCAGCATTGCGAATATGGAGGTTGCGATACGCAGACCCGATAGATGAGCTCAATTCAAAAGTCGCCTCCTCCAACAACTCACACAGCTCCTCGGAATCGAACGTGTTCATACAACGTACTAGCGTATGATAGAGAATGGCATGGTGGAGAAATTATACCGGCAACCCAAAGCCTCTCTTACAGATTTATTCAGCGATAACGATTGGGCCAGCAAACTCCCATTATTCATGTAGAGGATATGTTCAAACAATGAACCGGACATAGAATATTGCGCGCAAAGTTGGTTTACAGAACTACTCTACGTAAACATGAGAGAGTTTATGATTTCATCAAAAAGAGTTGCAATGTAGTTGCAAAGCAAACTGTGCACATCATTTGGAGCGAGATAAGAGTGATGAACGAACGAATTCGAAGAATCACCAATAACAAGCGACCAAATCTAAACAACAGATACAAAGTATGCATGAGCTTATCGAAACGCATAAATTTCAGCTTCACTTAATTACAGACATTTTCGGGGTAACTCAAACACAGTTAACGAAATTGACCTCATTAGATCTTTCATTCTCATGTGAAAACTGTTTACACACTCTCATATTGTGAAACCCTTATATGAAATACACTTATAAAGATGAGGACACTCTATACAATGCTCGTGATAATGTCCTCATCGTGGTGTGATTTTCATGTGATGCACTTGAACTTATTTTATTCACATCAGTGTGAAATCAAGATGAGAGAATTTTGTCCATAACTGCTGCAAATTTTTATTTCATATAAGTGGATTCTCATCAACTACGAATTCATGCAGCGTACATGCGTGTAACTGAGGACACTGGTTGTGAAAGTTCTGTTTGGTCAATATATGTGTGAACTTCACCTTACCAAGTGAAACATGAATAATCCAAATTTAGGTGCAACATTGAAAAGACACAGGTGAGTACACCGAATTCGAGTTCGATTATTTCCAGTGGACGCATGGCTTCGTATCACAACATCAACAACAAGTTGTCATCCCAGAATAAAATTCTCGTTTCACTTATTTCGGTGTGACTTCAACAGTCACCAAGAAAATTCACCGTCGTTGTTTTTCAAGTAGTAGTCCTGAGGTGTTTTTGCTATCACACTGAAGTACATGAGAGATAAGAGTGGTGAGTTTGTAAACCGGTGAAAATGTTGAACAGGAATGAAAAGACTATGTGCAGACAACAACTTGATCATATCACTTCTTTGCAAGGACGAATCACACCTGTAGCAAGTGAAGCATCGAACTGACGATAAGCGAAAGTACATTTCTCAGAATTCCGGGCACATGTGAGCACTAGGTAACGAGCGTTAGTGCAAAACTCGTGCACGTAGAACAAACTAGCTAGGTGCGGAGAACTAACTAGCATCACACATCACGATGTGTGTACTACTGACTAATCGTCAATAGTTGAGAGATGCGTGAGAATATATTGTGCTGAGAAAATGTACCATGCACACTATTTCTATCATTGAAGCAGCACCATTCATTTAGATGTGAAATAAACCACGAGTTTCACGTCTTACTGATTGCGAATGACTTTAGTTTGATAGGCAGCCTTTTGTGTGGGATCTTATCAACGGTCATACTAACGTGGAATAATATGATTGCTAGTAGCAGCACATAGCCTTTTTTTGAGTTATATCATTCACATAGTCTAGTAGACGTGTATGGATTGTACATTACTTGTAATCGGTTGCTCGGTTCTTCTGTGGACCGGAAATTTCACACTATTCGATGCAACTTTAATTCCGAACGTTCCCATATTCAGGCTTTTCCTTTCGTTACAACTTAAGAATTAACCGAGGGTCAGACATCAGTGCAATACCCTTAGTTGACGGAATCGAACGATAACCTCAGTTATTTGAGTGTGAACAGAAACGTATACTCACTCATCACTGTACGTACTTAATGCTCACAAGGTAAGATACCATCTTGCTTAATGCAGTGGCCGAGGAATTTAAGTTCCGTTGTGTCTAGTTCGCACATGCCTGGGTTCGCTATTATCATTATCATCATTATTATTATCATCAATTCATCCCCACCGTTTACAAGCAAGGCTATTTGCCCGAAATCTCTTGGTTCCCAATCGAAACACCTAGACGATTCGAATCATTTATTGAATGCTTAGATCTTCGAGAGTGGACTCAACATCTTAGTGGCACAACCAGAAATCGTAATGCATCGGATTTAGTTTTCACCAGCAATCTCATTCCTCATACTGTATATGTTGGGAAAATGTTCCCAGGTAGCGATCGTAATATGGTCATATGCAGCCTTGATATAGGAGCTACAACTATAAAACGTAAATCCACTACACTTCGTAGGGACTTTCGTAGGATTGATCGGGAAAACTTCCGGAAATGCCACAAAAGCATTGACTGGACTAACTACTTTACCGCAAACAATACTGATGAACTAATAAATGTATTTTATTACAACACAAATAATATATTCAATGAATGTGCACCCTAAGGATCCTGGAGACACAGAATTCCTAAGGACTTATATATGCCGCGTCATATACGAAAACGTCTTCGAAGACATGCTTCCAGATTCCATAAATGTAACGACATCTCCTCATCAGTAACGATGACTGAAATATGTGTCGAGGCAGAGATAATACGTACAAAAAAGCAATTGCACACGAAAAGCGTGCTGCTCGGCTGAACAATGAATCCTCTACACTTATAAAACTCCTTCGGAATAAACTTAAATGCTCCAAAGTGAAAGGAGGTAACATATTTAATAAGGACAACCAAGTGTATGAAGAGCATAAAAGTATCGCAGAGCTGTTTAGCGAACACTTTTGTGCTACATTAACAAACGAAAACCCAACGACCGAGTCACACCTGACCCAAATTCATTCCTGTGAAATCGCCAGTGTTGAATTTAGTGTACAGAACATTTCTAAGGCAATTACTACTCTAAAGCACTCTTACATTGAAGGACCAGATGGCATCCCATCCAGCATGCTGAAAAATGGGGGCAATGATCTGTGTTCTATTAGTCCTAAACTATTTACCATACCACTCTCCACAGAGAGTTACCCTACTATCTGGAAGACTACACATATCATCTCCACAATTAAATCTGGGACTGCAGCGAATGTTGAAAAATGCCGACCTATGAAAATAAATTCAGTAGTATCTAGTGTGAGGGAGAAAGTAGTTAAGGCAGAGTTAATAAAACATCTAATTGGTAACAATCTGATATCGACCTCACAGCATGGGTTCTTGAGATCCGGGTCGTGTGACCCATGTCTGCTAGATTATTTCAATGATATTACGCATCAACAAGACAAAGGGCTTCTAGTATCTGTCCTTTTCTTTGAATTTAAGAAGGCTTTTGATAAGGTCCCACACAGAAGGCTTCTCCTTAAACTAAATTCATTCGGAATCAGTAACCCACTACATTCATGGTTTGCTTCATTCCTAAATGGGTGGCAACAAATGGTTAAGTACAACGATTCTCTTTCATCACCAAGACCAACAACCAGTGGAGTTATCCAGTGAAGTGTATTAGGTCCACTCTTGTTTGTGATGTACATAAACGATATATGTGATACCATAAGATTTGGAAGAGCATACTTATATGATGATGATTTGAAAATAGTATACAGCTATAAGCCTGAAGATCTGGACGAAAATATGACCAAGATTCAGAGTGATCTTGTTAACTAAGTAACTGGAGCGAAACATGGCAGCTGCCGTTTAACAATAATAAATGTGCCACCATGCATTTTAGTAAGCATCACCATGGAATACCACTCTACTTACAAAAATGTAGAGTTCAGTTACTTACATCACAGCATGGTCTGGGTACTCGTTACTCCAGATGCCTAAAATTCGAAGAACAAGCCTCAGCTATTATCTCTAAATCCAGACGACTAATTGGGTTTATAAATAAGAATTTCTTGACAAGTGAGGCTAAGCTTACACTCTTCAAAATGTGTATAAGGCTCTCACTTGAATATTGCTCACTTATTTTCTCAAGCATGAATATCATGGACAAGATACGAGTAGAAAATGTCCAAAGAAGCCTCACCTGGCGACTGCTCGGATGGAGCAATAACCTCGACTACACAGAAAGATGCTGGCATCTTTCCGTAGAACCTCTGTGGCGCCGTCGGTTGAAAAACAACCTAATAGTTCTCTATAAAATGATAAATTGTCTCTCGTTCATAAAATGCCGCGCAGTTATGCACCACGACACTGCTTACAGACTTCGAAACAATGCATATACACTATTTACAGCAAAACACAAAAAATCATTGCGCTGTAATTTATTTGTATTACGAAACAGTCTATTGTGGAACAGGTTACCAATTACTATTCGTATTTGTGACACAATTACTAAGTTCAAGAAGCTAGTAGTGCTGTTGTTAGACTCTAAAGAGATTCATTGACTATTCTTGGAACTCACACAAAGTCCCGATGCACTCTTTTATGGTCCACCAAATATTTAGATAAACCCTAGAAACTAATTACAGACTATGAACATATTATGCACGCATTACCATCCATACAGTTATCACGAAATGATAGACAAATCCGCCCGCTCCTACTAACAGTAATAGGTTACGCCTTCAAGGTGCTACGCATGACTTTTCTCTAAATTTAAATTCCAATCATTATTTTCATATCTTCAATGCAGTTTTAGTTTTTATTTCTAGTATTCAGACAAATTGGAAAGCCTATATATGCTGATCAACTACTGTCAATTACAAGGAACTGAAACTACCCGCAGCATTGTGAGTTCCTTCTTGTTTAAGTATTAGCAGTTTAGTAAATTTTTATTTCCCCAATTCACTAGCATCCAAACACTTTGCCTGTTTACCAACTGATCGCTTTTCTCATTAACTTTTAACATTATTCCAACTCTCTTTACTCCTTCTTGTTTTTCCAGCTCACTGTCCTTCCTGTCTCCAAACCACCCACTAACTGATACATATCTTACAAGTTACACCATTAGTTTACTTACAAATCAGTGTGGCATGCTACGTGGATATTTCGTCTTTCGTACAGAAGGCAAAGTTTCCTGGATTGCTTGTAATGTGGAGCCAGTAGAGAAAGTGAATTCCAACAAGGTATACAAAAAATGGAGAGTAGAATAGAAGACATTGTTTACAATTAAGCATTAAACGTTAGAGAGCCTAACATCACAAAAGGAGTTAGGGTGGTGTATCTGACCAGCATTCATGACGGTGGGGCGATAACTTCAATCTACACATGTCTGTGTGGCAGAACATTTTGTTTACTTACGGCTCCTTACGATATAGCAGGATGTAACAGATCAGTAATATTGATGTTACTTTTCCTTGTTAACCTCGTCTACGACTCATGTCCGTAACCTTGCACTGGTCTTAACTTCCTACCAAGAAATCTTATTACAAGAAGATTTGGAAAATTATACAGAGAAAGAACTCATTCATAACTTCTTGAGCCACAGAGTTAAAAATAAAAATAATAAATAAAATAAAATAAAAGCATGAGATTACTGAGCCTCATTATCATATTCTGTAAATCAACATTGTTGCTAACAATTTGGTTATGCTGAATTTCCTTTATTCACAAGATTCAATGTCCATTCGTTATCTTACCACTGAACTGTCTTCATTAACCTACATAAATACAGGTGTACAGTTAGTGTTCTAATGAAAAAAAGTCTTAATAAACATACATTTGTTTTATCCAGAAACGTATGTGCTGAGTCACTGTTCGTTTCTGAACAAGAATATTTTCTCTTCTGCTCCTCGCCCCGTTCTCTTTATTTCTCTTTTTCCAATACCTATGTATTAGTCTGGATATTTGCCGAAGACTTGGTTACTTAACCCGAGAGAATGTTAATTCATCAACCGGTTCTTGGCACATGCACCTCATCAATTGTTGTCATAAGCAGACCTGGCTTTACCTTGCGTCGTTTCACAGTCAATAAGAAGCTCGTCGTAAGGCAACCATCGTAACTCGCGCAAATTATTCGCGTCGTACATTGTAGGCCATCTAAGTGGAGCCAATTTATCTTATGAAAAATTTCAGTGACTGTACACCGTTTTAGAAGAAATATGTTGCCGAACTTAACATTTTGATTTTGCATGTAAATTGGCATGCCCCTTGTAACATGTTTGTTATTTGAGAATAAAATATTAAAATAATTATTATTATTATTGACCGTTATCGCGTTATCGGGAAGATGTTGAAACAACAGTGTCACTTAGCGATAATATTCATCTACGTTTGATGATGCGATTTGCAATTCATCAATACCGACGTGAACAATATCTACGATTCAAGTTATGCCTTCAATTATTCTGTGGAAGGTATAGGCAGCATCTTGTAAGCCGAATGACATTCTCGATAAATCAGAAAGGCCTAAAAGATATTTGTTGATATGCACGTACGAGATTAGTGTCAGGGAGGACGGTCGAAACCATGCGTGAGGCAGTGATCGCGCCCTTTACTGAGAGATGGGCTGCTAATGAAACAGAGAGCCATGTTGAATACTCAATGCTCACACAAAAGTCAACAACAGATGTCATTAACAGAAATAATTTTTGACATACAGATCACCTTCCGATAATCAAAAGCCTTGTTAAAGTCAAAGAAAAGGACAGATACTAGAAGCCATTTGTCTTGTTGAT
>OX103973.1:31455429-31500601 GCA_944470395.2 Schistosoma turkestanicum
CACTGACCACAAATCACCAACCGCTGTTACTGGGATTAACTTCAATGGCGGTCGTATGCATCGATCCCCTTTCATTAGTTGACATCGCTGGCACGCTAACACATATCGTGCTATATCGTCTCTCATACCTGATCAGTACGCACTTTGTCGCAGCAAATCAGTTGTCCTTGCAATACCTGTGTGCTCTACCTGGTGACATTCACGAATCATCTCCTGGCGCAGATCTTTTGGGATTATTGCTACCCAATTCTCGTCATCATCCCGCCAGGTCAAGGCTCCGTATCCGTTCACTCTCAGTCTCTCCTTTTGCTTCAGCAACACTGTTAATTCTTTGTCTGTTTCACTCTTGTCGACATCTCCCTCTTTTATCACTCTGATTACCTCTCGAAGGTTAGGGTCGGCTTTCTGATGTCGGACGAGTTCTAGGGGGTCTCCCTCTAGGCCATTAACTGCACACGCTATCTCTGGAAGTTCGGCTTCGGTGTCCGGTCTTGACAAATAATCTGCCATTACATTTTCCTCCCCTGGCACATGCCCGATACTAAAATCATACTCCTGCAGACGTAGCATCCATCTAGTCAACTTCCCACGGGGGTCTTTTGCTGTTTTCAACCATTGTAGGGGCTTATGATCCGTCTCAATGTGAAATCGCCGACCCAGTAGATACGGTCTCCATTAGTCTACAGCCCATACAATCGCTAAACACTTTTTCTACTGTGGAATACTTCTGTTCCGTCGGCGTGAGGACACGGCTGGCATACTCCACCACTCTGTCAGACTGCCTCAAGACGGCACCTATACCGTGATCGCTCGCATCAGTGGTCACTGTAAATGGCTTCTCGGGTTCCGGCAGTCTCAGCGTCATTTGGCGGTCATCTAACTGCTCTTTGATTCGGTCGAAAGTTTGTTGAGCGGTCTCTGTCCACGTAAACTTCGCATTGCTTAGCACTTTATATAGAGGTGCTGCTATATCGTTGAAGTTCTTCACGAATCTGCTGTAGAACGCCGCTCTTCCCAGGAACTGTCTTAACTTCCTTTTTGAGTTGGGAACTGCAATATTCTTTATCGTTAGAATCTTCTCCGGCAGTGGTTTTATTTCTCCATTGCCTACTTTATGCCCCAGCAACGTGACGCTTCTTTTCGCTATCTGAGACTTGTCTTTGTTAATTCGTAAACCAAACTCATCAATTCGCCTTAGGACCGCCTCCACGTGCCTCACATGTTCTGCCTCTGTACGACTATATACGACCAAATCATCGCCATAAACCTCGACATTCTCCAGGTTTCTGAGCAGCAATGTCATTAGTCTTCGAAACGTAAAGGGTGCGCCCGCCAATCCAAAGGGCATTCGTTTAAATTGATACTGCTTCTCCCGTACGATAAATGCCGTTTTGCTGCGATCACTGTCTTTTATTGGTAGCTGCCAATAGCCCGACCGTAAATCTAACACTGTGAACACCGTAGCACTCTGTAGACGATCTAATGTCTCCGCTATTGTCGGCATTGCACATGGTTTTATTTCTGTCACGTTATTCAGTTCTCTAAAGTCAACACAGAATCTATACTTTCCATTTGGCTTCTTTACCAAAAGTACCGGCAAGCTGTACGGGCTATCTGCTTCTTCAATTATACCTGCCTTTAACATCTCCTGTACCTGCTGGTTTATCTCAGCTTCCAAATGTACGGGGACCCGTCGTGTTGTGAAGATGGTCACTTCTTCGTTCTTCATCAGAATTTCATGTTTAACTTTATTACAAAATCCGTACAGTTCTCCGTCTCCCGTGAACAACTTCGTATATTTCGTGAGCACCTCGTTAATGTTCTGTTTCTTTTCATTGTCCTCTTTTGCTACTCTAACTTCAGCCACCTCTCTGCTTTCATGTATTGTCAATGTGCCGTACTTTGCAATCACCTTCTTGCTTCTTGTATCAATAATTGCTCCTACTTCTCTCAAGAAATCTGCTCCTAGTATTGATCTCGACAAGTTCGTAGTTACCACAAAGGGAAACAGTATTTCCGAATTGCCGCTTTTCACGATATCATTTGAGATCTAAGATTTTTAACACGTGGCCTTCGATGGTGTTAACAACTAATGCTCTCGGCATGATACTTCTACACTGCAGTTTGTCTATTAACGAAACTGCCGCCCCTGTATCAATCAGGCACACTACCTCTCGCTCGTTTATCCCTACTCTCGCATAGACCACCCCCTATCTACTACTGCCGCGAACCCCAGTTTCACAGGACATAAAGAACAACATGCATATGGTCTAAAATGTTTACGTTTTCGTCTTGTTGGGCAATTCCTCTTCCAATTCCCGGTTCCTCCGCAAATATAGCATTTATTATTTCTTCCACTCTTTATTCGTAACGCTACCACCTCGCGTTGTAACTCTTCTATCTTCTTTACGCCATCATCCGCCAGTCTCTCCCACGCCACCGAGGCGACTGTTGGGTTCATCAGCTGTCACGTTACTTTTGCTAGCTCGGTGACGGCCATTGGTTGTGCGGCGTTCACCAGTCTCAACTGTTAGGCAACCTCTGCAGGCACACTTTCAATGAATTGCGACGCTAGTAGCTGTGCTTGCGACTCATCCAAATTCGTCAGACTGCGGCGCAGCAATCTTGTCAACTCCAGCGACAGCAGGAGTGGGTCGCCATCCCCCGTCAGTCTCGCCCCTCGGAACTTCTGCAGTGCGTTCTGCCTATCCGCCGGGCTGTCGAACTCCACCAGCAGCCTTTCCGTCACCACCTCCCAGTCAGCGTCATCCACACCATCGTACACCGCTCTCGCCCTGCCTCTTAGTAGAGTCCCCAACACCACCACCTTCACCCTCTGCTCCTTGACTCCTACCAGCTCCGCCAGGGCTTCGAATTCCTTCAAGAAGCTCCTTACATCTCCGTCTTCAAACTCCCCATGGGATATTCATCCTGTGTAGAGGCAACAACACAAATTGAGAAGACTGGAGCAGGTGAGGAAGATTGTATTATGCAAATTTACACTCTGCGTCAGTTAAAAACGAAAACATTACATTGAATACTCTATTTGCACACCATCTTTGAGTCGTGAATTCCATCACTCCATCCTTCTTCCATTCCTGTTGTTGCTTCCATTCCTTGCTGTTGGTACTCCATTTAATTCTTGATTTTGCTCCATTTGCTTTCCGTTTTCCTCTTCTGACCGTGAGACTTCTTCTTTCACGTCCCTTATACTACTTATATCGTTCGTATAAGTAGCACACACCACACTATCACTACCCAGTACTCGTTTCCTAACGACAGCATTGCTTACTCGGTTGTCCCAGGATAGGCGAGCAATGCTTCGATGACTTCTACAATCGAATACTAATAACCTACGATGATCATCAATTGTTACCGACCATGTTTCACAGTCATAAAGTAGGATGGAGCGAACTGATGCGCAGCACACTCGTTCATTCGTTAGCAAACGTACATCTCACCTACGCAACACGAGACGCAAGTTGGCAAAAGCCAGTCGAGTCTTCTGCAACAATGCTGAGATTTCGTCAAACACCACGTCATCAGCACTAATGAGACTCCCGACATAAGTAAAGCGGTCAACATGCTCAACTACTTCACTCCCTATCACTAGTTCACGTACCGACGTAAGCTAATGCTGAAGCAACGATTGCATTTAGAGAAGATGGATCGCATCGCGAAAATGCTTGCACTGTTGTATGGGGTAGTCAAACGACTGTGCATTCTGTCAGCGTCTCCATCAAATAGAAGCATTTCATCGGCATACTCTAGGTCAACAGGTGAATTTCCTGATAGAAGGTCAACTCATGAAAAGTATGAAGGAGATAGTGTTATCTCTAAAAGCATGACGATGACAGAGTTGGATAGGAATGCAGAAATTGGACATCCCTGACGGACACCATTCCAGGTAACCAATTCTGATGACAGTTCGCCATAAGCTTTGACTCGGCCAGTATTGTTCGAGTAGAGAGGCTGTACTACATTAATGTACTTCTCTGGTACTCCTTTCAGTGACGACACTGCCACATAACCTCACGTTAAACACAGTCGATTTATGCTTCAAGGTCGAGAAATACTAGTATTGTGGGACATCTGAATGTTTGTCTTCGTTTCAGGACCTGAAGCAGTGTGAATATTAGGTCTATTCATCCTCGTCCAGGTCGGAAACCAGCTTGGTTTTTCTAGTCTGCTCTTCGCGAGGTTTGGTTAAGCGTACAAGTATTATTGAAGCCATTATCTTAGACACTACATTAGTCAAACTGATTCGTCTTAGATTGTCACAAGAGGGCTTCTGTCTTTTTTTTATGAATCATGACATTTAGCGACTGAGACTAGTCAGATGGGATTACGCCTAGTTTCCAGATTCTACCTTAGACTTCAACCAATCTAACTGTTAAGACTGGACCACCATCCATGAAAATCTAAGGGGTTAACCTATCAGGACCTGCTGCTATCCTTCATCTTAGGTAGCATCAACTTGCCATTCAGGTTGACTGGAGATCGTGCATAACTGAAGTATGTCTGGAGGCCAGTTGAACTGATCCCTAAAGTGTTCTACCCATCGATCCGATCTCCTGGGCTCAGAGTAAATAATATGACCATCCCTTTCCGAGATAGTCTCACTGACAGTCGAATGTCTAATACCGGTTTCCTTGATAAGTCCGAATACTTACCTACTGTTATCTATCATCGCTGCCTTTTTCACATCTTTTGCTACTGCTATCCACTACTATTCGCGATCATTTCGTAAGCCTGTTATCAGCCTGAGCCTGAGTTGATTTCGTTCTTCATCATGTTCAGAGTCAGACGGATTGGGTTTTTGAGCGTTTACCAGTTCAGTAGATGCTACTGGAATCCACTGCCTTACAAGCGATATCACTGCTGTTTCCATAGCTTTCTGGATATCATTCCAGGTTGCCTCAGAGACGGCATCACTTACATGGCTGCCTAACTGTTTCTCTAGTTGCCCGTGAAATATACTCTTGGCTGTGCTATCATTAAGTAGAACCCTAACATGTTTTCCTGCTTTGTCTTTCCTACTGTTATTCACCCACTGATAGCAATATAACGTCGTCTGGCTGCTTTAAAATCTTCGATTTTGTAATTGTTTGAACACTTGTTTGAGTTTGAGTCATTTGGTATCATTATTTCGTTATGTTAAACCCGAATTTTTTAGCTACTGAAAATTCTGATTTAAATTTCAGAAGTACTTATTGATGTTCTTCATGGTTTCAAAGCATACTTAAACATTGGCCCATTATTTTTGGTTTTCTGAAATTTGTGTAGAAAGGAAAAATTAGGGAAGCCACCTAAATTGTTTTATTTTTTTAGGGAGAAGAAGATTCGAACCGTTGGCAGTCATTGTACTCTCTGTATTTATGGCTAGTATATCTCTACAGCTTTTAGCTGAGTCTATACAAGCCATAGTTCGCATGTCACAAAATAATCAAGAGCCACCGAATGTCAATGATTTTGCATTGGGAATAATGGCGACTATAATTGGTAAGAATTAAATTTTTTGTTCAAGATATATTCAGCCTAATAATATTTTTAATGGTCTGAAATCAATAATATTCTGACTTTTAGTGAATTACACCGAAAATAGTGTTCTGTTTCATAATGAATGTTAACTGACTAAAATAACATAACTCAGTAGTGTAGTGTTTTTGGCTAAAAATGCTTCGGTACGATCATTATTGGCAGTATTTGACTTTGATTGATATCTTTATAACGGTTATTGATATTGGATCATTTTCTAGATAGGACGTTATTCTTACTGAAATTTAAAATGTGACTAATTAAGAATTAAGACAAATCATAAGATTTATATGAAAAACCTATTTTCATGGATCCTTAATTACTTTACTATCCGAAAACACTGCGTAACTCAAATATCTAGGTGAATAGTAAGTAATCCTTTTCTTCTGAATAATCTGAACGCATGTTTATATGTCTGAAACCTGTCAGTAGCAGGTCATTGAGACTGTAATGAAGATAGGGAGAAAAAGATCAAATAAATCAACATAGTTCTGTAATTACCTCATTGGGTGATCCAAAATTATTAGTACTTTCTCAAACATTTTGGCCGTCTGTTTTCCAAATGTAGAAAGATAGCAATGAACCTAACTGCTTTACATTCGTGTCAGCGGTGTAATTATGAAGATTAGCTGCATGTACTGAAGAGGAATTATAAAATGGTTACAATTTATCGCGATACTGAATACTGCAAAACTCAAACAATTACCTAACACCCAGAAAAAAACTTGTCGACCTTCAATCGATCTTAACCCACAAAATGATCGTTCCCCAGTAACCACACTTCGGTTATCCACGATCTCCTACGCTGTATCTTTTTTACTTCGGTATATAGCTGCGCATCAGCTTCGCGACTGCGTGGAGAATAAACTCATCTATATTCGTTACGTCATTTTCCATGTAACTAAAAAATTGTGTGTTCGTACGTATGTAGTTCTACGTTGCAGGTTGTTACTAATAGGACAGTCGAATTGTAGTACATATTTTCATCACCTCCATCTGAAACCGAAGTATTTGCTGTACAATCAATAATCAGTCAGTCAGTCATATGCAACGTAGAACTTCGAACGTAAGTACATCAGTTCATGTTGCCATACCACATCAGCACAGAGATGTAATTGTCAATTCAAATCCAATAGTAGAAGAGGTAGTAAAGGTATTAGAAGTAATCGGAGAGGTTAGAATTAGAAGATATTATTCAAGAAGTATGATTAAATGACAAAAGTTTAGAAAGTCAAAACTAGAGGTGTTGAAGAACCCAGAAGATTAGGATTTGAAAGAACACACAGAATAAATGCACCGGCGCCATTGCAAACGCTTTTGAGCCATGTGATTCAAGGTCTCTAACCATCGATTATTATCATCTCGCGGACCCCAACCACGTAGCCTACATCTACCGACACGACTCAGTCCACTTGTCAATGACTTCATGGATTTGTGCCATGTTTTGGTTTGGCCGCCCCTAGCTTTCTTCCAACCTATCCCTACACTACGAAACAAGGCCCGACGAGACAGTCGGTGGTTGGGCATACGCAACACATATCCCAACCACCTCAACTGGTGAAGTTTCTATACTTCATCGATTGATCTACCATTCTTACCTTGCATCCGATTCCTAATAACAGCGTTGCTCACTCGGGTGTCCCACGATATACGAGCAATGCTTCGAAGACACCTATGATCGAAAACCAGTAACTAGGGGGACGTCGATTTGCCATTCAGGATAACTGGAGATCGTGGGTTACCGAAGAGTGGCTCGAGGCCAGTTGAACTGATCCCTAAAGTGTTCTGCCCATCGATCCAGTCTCCTGGACTGAGAATAAATAATAGTCCCGTCATTTTCTGAGATAGTCTCACTTACACTAGGATTCCTAATACCAGTTTCCTTAATAAGTCAGAAAAGTTGTCTACTGTTGCCGATCGCCGCTGCCTTTCCATCGCTTTCGCTTTCGCCACCCACCTCTGTTCGCGATCGTTACGTAGGCTTTTCATAAGTCTGCGCCTAAGTTGACTTCGTTCTTCATCATGTTCAGAGCCAGGTGGGATGAGTTTTCGGGCATCCATCAGATCGGTGGATGTTACTGAGATCCACGGCTTCATTCTAGCCTTATGGTCAACCTTACTAGCAGATATCACTGCTGTTTCCACAGCCTGCTTGATATCATTCCATCCTGCTTCCGGATGGGAATCGCCTAAATGGTCGCCTAACTGTCTTTCTAGTTTGTTGTAACGGTTGCTTACGATATTTCCCGGCTAAATCTTATTGCTTAGTATTCTTGACACAAAACACTGGACAAGTAAGCCAAATCAGAAGACGGTTGAACAGGAAGGATTGTATTCCAAAATAGCAAGGAAAAGAAGCTGGAGGTGATGGCGTAAGCCAAGGCAAAGAAGCAAGAAGGCTTGAAGGCAAAGATAAATACAATGCGAGTCTATTTATAGCCTTTAGATGAGAAAGCTTCTGGAAGAAAATTCACGTGATCGACTGGACTGGATTTGACCAATCAGCATGCAGCTAATAATACGAGAATTTTTTATCCTGTTCTCCAAGCTTCGATCGGGCGCTGATTGGATAGGAATTCAGCCAATCAGCGCGCAGCAACGTAGTCGTGCTTTGATTCCATCTATGTCCCACTAACATAGTTGTTCCTGAAATATATGTTTCGCCTTATTATCATTAATTAAAACCCTGAGAGGCTTTCTTACGGTGTCTTTCCTACGCCCAGTAAGCCTCAAACATATACGAGCTCGCACTAGGGCATGATCGGAATCTAAACATGTGCCCAAGGACGAGCAACAGTCCTCTATCGAACCCCTCCATCGCTGGCTGATGGCGATGTGATCTAGTTGCGTCCAACGTTGAGACGACTTTGGAGGTCGCCAGGTCAACAGATGCTTTTCCTTATGCCTAAAGTTAGTGTTTGCTAAGAATAGGCGGTTGTCTGAGCACAGTTGCAACAGACGGTCGCCATTGTCTGTTCTTTGAGCCGCAAGACCGTAACATCCACCTAGGTGTCTTTCATTTTCACTCAGTCTACCTACTTGAGCATTGAAATCACCAGTCAGAGCGCATAATCGTTTGGAGGAGGTCCGAAAGCTTTCTGTAAAACTCATCTTTCACCTCGGATTTATCCTTTCTTTGTATGCATAATTGATGAAGTTAATTTGTTTCTTGTACTGTATTGCTAATTTAACCAAATAATTTATAACGTTATTACTCATTCTCATCTTTTCTATCATTTATAGTGATTAAATTAATCTTATGGATTATTTGTTTTAAATTTGGTATTGGAATGACATTCGATGCTCTTAAAACAGATCAGCGTAATGATATACTCACAAATGGTACATCACTTTTATTTAGTGGTCTTGCTGGACGTTTGCGTAAGAATTTCAACTGTTTGTCTATTTTATGATAACATTCTAATGTAATTATTATATCTGTAAATAGAACTAATATTTACTGTCCAACAAAGTGCTTTAATATATGTTAAGTTAGATACTGGCTCAGTGCACTACATGGTTAAAGTTCCTGGATTCGGTCTCTGGATGCGAGGTCGGGAACGCTCATTTTTGAGAAGCCCTATACTAGGTCTAAACAGCCATCCGGAGTTTCCGCCTTTGGAAGCGTGATTTATCTGAGATACGTTCGTTATTTGAACTGTAAAACCATACTGGTTTTCTCTAGTCTGCTCTTCACGAGCTTTCGTTAAGCGTCGAAGTATTATTGAGACCAATAATTTAGGCTATTAGTATTCCATTGTAGAAGTCTTCGAAGCATTGCTCGCGTATCCTGGGACAACCGAGTAAGCAATGCTGTCGTTAGGAAACGAGTACTGTGTAGTGATGGCAAATCAATAGATGGAGTATTGAAACTTCACCATTTGAGGTGGTTGGGACATGTATTTTGAATGCCCAATTGTTGACTGCCTCGACAAGTGATGTTCTGTGGTGTAGGAATATCTTGGAAGAAGGTCAGGGTCGATCCAACCGAAACATGGCACAAATATTTTTTACGAAATTCAGACTGTTTACTTTTTTTCATTAATGATGAAGCTCATTATGTTTAGTTCACTTGACGTTAAACATTCTGTTCAATTTTTTTTTCACGTGAACTGAAGAAACATGTAATGTGTTTACAAATAATCAACCGATTAATTTATATCATAATCCACGAAAATAGTCATTAGTGATAATGATTTAAGAATTCGTTCAAGATAGTGCTTTGTATATATGATGACAATTGTTTGTTTTAACAAAATTATGACTATTGTTAAGTTTTTTTTCATCAATATCTTTGATTGTAAATCGTAGTCATTCTGAAATTGTTTCTACTCACTTCAAATTACTTCAAGACAAATAAACCCCAACATTTATTACAGCTCCTGTACTAGGAAAAAGTAAGTTCTCAATTTTGAGGTTAATATTTTTCCTCTCAAACCAATTTATATATGTACGATTCACCATCAGTCAATATTTTAGATTTCATCATGATTTCTTTCTTTGCATTGTCATATCCTTTTTGCACTCACTCAATTTTGCACGAAATTCAGTATAGCTGTTTTGATTAGTGTTACTAATAACATACTAATTAGTTTTGTTACTATTATTATGAGACTATGGGGAAAATTTGTAGCTCATGTGGATGATCATCGTGGAGTTTCGTTCTGTGAGCTAGATGTTTTGAATATGGAGTTTTCATTATTTTCTGAACAACGTCATGAAGTATTTGATTTTCTTCGTGTATGACTCGTAGCTTGTTCTGTTGACCTCGATCTTGATTAGTTACTGTTGACCCGCAACCTGTCATTGTCGGAATCTTTGTTTTGAGTGTATTCCCCCTTGATCTGTTTCTTCATCCTATGTCTCCTATGATTTTTCTGATTGGTTGATAAATTAGATCAATGTAGATGTGTTTGTTGATTGCTGACTCACTTGAGTGCAAAGCGTCTAAAAATTTTCTAGTTTTCTATGTACTCTCTGTATCTAGTGTTTCAAAATTTTTCCAATGGACATGATGTGATCGATGCATGCAGACTACAGGTTAATGGTCGATAACAGTCAATCAAGATTGAGGTCAGAAGGACAAGCTACTAATCTTACGTGGAGAAATTCGAATAGTTCACTTTTACATGAAGTTTGAACTGACGATGTTGTTCGGATGAACAATGAAAGCTCCATAACCAGGATATCCAGCTCAGAGAACAAAATTCCACCATAGTTATTACTAGTAATGATAATTCATTTAGTTTTATAAAATTTCTCTTTTACATCAAATCAGTTTCTTGCAGCATGTATTTGATTTTATCATCAACATGTTTATCATTGTTAATTTGTTTCCTGTTGTATATGATAATATTGAATGCGAGTTAAGTGTTCATAGAAGTTATACACATTATGTAAAATGAAATTTTATTAAATTGATATTATCTAAATGAATTCTGTTTTATCAACTCTGTCTAAATGAAAATATTTAACATTTGTTTATTAGAAACTATGATTTATAAAAAAGTCAAAAGTAATCTCTTATTTCATATTTACTGTTAAAACAATTGTAATTAGCATTCAAACTTGTCGGTTTGACAATGGAATTGCTTTTAAATAAGTTAACTCTGTAAGATTTAATGACTTTAATTTAATTATTGGAAGAAATTTGTTTTTCAACGTTTACAATTATATTTTTTATCAATTTAAAGTTAAGATTTGAAGATTTCCGAAAATCAACCAAAATTCCATATCTTCAGACAATTTTTCCTTGATGCCAAGATTTTATGACTTGTTCATTAACACTTCATCAATTATGGATAATCAGAATTCAAACCTCTGATAACTGTCAAAAAATATTGTAATTTTACACAAACTACTACTACTGAATCTTACAAACTTATCTGTTTACTTGATACTTTATAAGATTAGTATCTATTTTCCGTTGAAATATATTTTTGTCATATTTTTAATAAATATTTCTGAACTACTAGTAACCATTCGAAAAAAGTCATTCAGTTTTAAAAACTACATCTTACCTTTTCTGTGATTTATATAACATCTATATTTATTATAACTTAAGTATTTACGTTACAGCAAAAAAAAATTTTCTGTCTATAAATTTTGCTATAAATGAATTCAGAAATTTTTATTTTCCTGTTATTTAAATTACAACTTGACCTGTAATATTTATGAAACGTCATTATTCTCTCTAATTGTTGTTGTCATGAAAATAACTTTTAAAAAAATGCAACTGAATGAGAGTGCATGCTAAAATGTCTTGAGTCGATAATTTCTTTAAGTAACTTCATATTTTAACTAAATAACTAAAGGAAAACTAGAACTATTGACCGATAAATTGATTAAATTAGGAATATACAACTATCACATATGGTATAATTTTAGTCTCATCCTCTTATCTTCAATATTATTCTGAATATGTAGATCTTTTTATCCAGGTTTGAGTGATTTTGAATCATTGTGTTTTATAGGTTCTATTGTCTAACAATGTGTTTATTATTAGTTATCGTTATTTAATACGATTAGATTTTGACATTAGCAAGAATGACACTATTTCTAAAATACCAAAAAACTGAACATACCATATAGAGTTATGCTGATAATACTGAATCAACTATGAAATTCATTTAAGTCATAAACTTATCATTATTCATTTTTACAAAAGAAATTTCTTGTTTATTTACGTCGTTGAAGAAAGTTAACTATGTTGATTTGATCAAATGAAAATAGTTAAAAACCGAAAAACAGTCCACCCTACTACTTTCTCTAATTTTTAATTGATGAAACCGAAATGGTTTGTATTAAAACTTAAAAAGCGTATGCTACTAAACAACAATTGAAGCTATCTGTTTGAGTAACAACTTGCAACTTACTCTTTCTAAGTTGGTATTATTTTTTTGTTTTTTTTATAAATGATACACATACTATTACATAATCTATGTAGTATTATTATTATTATTATTCCCAAACTAGTTTTAATGTAATGTAAACACGTGATACAACCAGGACATTACAAAATATACAATTATACTTTTTGATTTTCTTTCCTATTCACTTTTCTGTATTGTTTCATCTATTTCAATATAAACAACATGGTTACTAATAGCTACAAATGTTTTCAATAATGGAAAATTTATGAAACTAAAATTTTCTGTGCACAAAGACAATCTATTTGTTAATCGAATAATTCACTTCATGAACTAACTAATTCCTTGTTTGTTTGTTTGTTTGTTTGTCCTATTTATTTTATACAATCAACATGATTTTATAGTGCTTAGTTCAGTTAAATGACAACTTTACAAGTATTCTATGGTTAAGTGTATATGAATAAATTTAAATATTTGTGTAGTTTGTTTTTGCTTGAGTTACACTTGTTGACTGGAAAATGTTCCATTGCTATGGTATTTATCACTAGTGTTGAAAACATAGTTCAAAGCAAAATGTACAGCATGTTTGTCAAGTGTCAAGTTTTTTGTGAATACTAAAACTGATTCTACTGTATTAATTTTTACACAGTAATTAAATTTGCGAAATAGAAATGGAAACGTGAGAAGAAATTATTATGGATTTTTATATGATATTTTGAAACTTTTTTTTTTTTATTAGATCACATTTATTGTCAAATCTTTCACTTTTTCTTTTCTTATTTAAATCTGAATTAAGAAACACCTTAAATAAGACAGACAGTGGAATTCAATTTGTTTGATACATTTTTAAAAATCTTGAATCATAACAAGTGAATTAAATATATTATAAGGATTGAAAATATTTGTTTATTGTATAACTGTTACGTGATGTGATTATCGTGTGTAAGTAGAATGAATCAAAAGTGCTTAACATTAGAAAAATCATTCTTCTATCCAATCAGATTACTTTATATAATAACATAAAAATAAATGGATTACTGATGGATAGTTTAACAGGACTCGCTGATGTCAGACATTGGCAAACGTTCATCAGCTTCCGAATCGAATTCAACATGATGCTTATCTTAAACAAACACAAATCAATAAATTGGATAGTAAAAAATGATCCTTTCGAATTTTTCGCCAGAAATTTTTTTTTATAGAAAAAAAAACAACATTTCATTCAAATTCTCGTATAGTGAATAGATAATATACTTTTTATGTGAATTAATCATGCATGCATGCACTGTTTATATGTATCCATTTCTATTTGAAATTTCACAATGTGTATTTTTTGTTTTTGCAAAATGTTGTAATTATTTTTAAAATAATTTGTCGTTCATTATTGAATTCAATAGATCAAAATGACTAGTTTTTTTTTACAATGTCATTTACTCATTAAAATTTTACTCGTATCAGTGTTTTGCGTAACCATATATATATATATATATATATATATATTTGCTGATTCGATGAATTTTCTTTTTCCTATTTATAGAACAATACGAAAACCTTAAATATTTGGATCCAATCGGAGCGATACTTGTTGGTTTGTACATTTTGTATTCTTGGTATCAACTTGGCGCTGGTAAGTTGTCGAGTTTTACAACTTATAATTTTTTCAATCAAATCGAAGTTTTCAAACAAAGTTTGACGATAACTAGTAAACAAATTCAGAATGTAGTTATGTTTAAATAACCGAATGAATTTCAATGCTTGATATCGACTACGAAATGATTCAAAGCATCATAAAGAAAACATCAAAGTTGTTTAATTGTAAAAGATTATGAATGTAATTATATTTTGGCGTATCAAAAACTATTTTCACGAAAAACTCATAACTGAATAAATTATAAATTTTTTCGAATGGAGGATATGTTAATTTGAAATTGAAGTAGTAAATTGATTTTATAAAAATAATTTAAAATGCATAAGTAAACTACACTTAATTAGAAAATAAAAACAAAACATTGAAATCATCAATCAATCATTGTTAGACCACCATTCGAAATCTGCCAATGCTGGCCCAGTAATCCAGAGGTTAGGCGTTCGCGCGCAAGATCGAAGGTTCTGGGTTTGAATCCTGTGAAGTGCAAGAGTCGTGGATGCGCACTACCGATGAGTCCTATACCATGACAAAACGGCTGTCCAGTGCTTCCAGGTTTCTAATGGTGGTCTAACAATGATTAATTGATGATGTCAATGTGCAAACAACACTAATCTCCATAACTCCGATTGAAAAGACCAAACAGTTGACTTTGTGTAGAGGGTTATTGCAATGAATAAATGAAGGCATTAAGTTAAAAAATTTGTGAAATATATACATGTCATTAGTTTTAAAATCTACTGAATGTATGTCCAACAGTGAATTCCATAATCTAAACAAAGTTTGTCATGTTTTCTTCCTTCAAAATATTTCAAATTCCAATTAGTTGATACATTTAAACAAGCATCATAACTATCGATCTAGTTATTTCTTGATAATTCAAACAGACAAAGTTTATATTAAGATGCTTCAAATTTTTAGGTGTATGAAATCTAATTTTTTCTATAAAAACAATAAAATAAGATGCCTAAAATCAATTTCAATGACAAAACACTACTTATGGTTTAGGTAAAAAATATAACAACCTTTCCGATTATTATACATTTTATTTCTTTAATTACTTTCGTCTCTACAACGCAGCATTAAACATTTTTTCCCGGTTGAATTCGTTCAATCCCCTTTTAAAAGTATTCATTTTGTAAAGAAGGAACAACAAACATTGTTAAATGAAATGAAGTCATTTCATTAAATATGGTCTACATTTTTCACATAATTTTTTAAATGTTTCAATCAAAATTAGATTTGTCAAAACAGTTGGTTCATTTATGTAAATCAGTGTGATTCTTTCTTTTACATAAGTTTATCTTGAAAAACTAATTACAGACAGATATTTATTGATCTGCATAAACATTTTACAAATTTTCTTTATATTGTTAATTCAACCAACCATACACTGTTGTTATTTTACTGTTTCATAGGTTTTATTATGAACAATAGGTGCTCATTATTTATTACTTTTTTATTTGCTACAATTAGTTCATTAAACTAATGAATATCTGTTATAATTGTAGCCACAAATACCTAGAGAGATATATTTATTATCAGTTTCGATTGTTTAGCTTCAGAATTTTAGTAGTTTAATGAATAATATCATGAATTTTTTTAATAATAATAATTATTATTATTTAGTTTGACTTTTTTTAATTTATTTTAAACTTGAGATTGAAAAATGTTTCAATGCTTTTCACAAAACTTCAACTGATTGCATAGAAAATTTGTTATATATATATATAACGCATAAAACAACAATTTATCTCAACCGTTTTGATGAACAGTAAATGTTTAATTTTGTGATAAACTGAAAAAAAAAATTTGAAATTGTCTAATCATTATGTACTGTTTGTTAATTTCTCTCCCTAGCTTATTAATTGTGTAATGTGACAAAGACGCAAAGCATAAATAAATTCACACACTTTTCATGTCATGCATCCATTGAATTCTACATCTTTAAATATGCATATAATTTTTTTTTTTAATTGTTAAATAACTTTTCTAAATGCTAAGTAATTTTGTGTACTTTTTTTTTTTTCAGAACAAATACGTAATTTAGCTGGTCATACAGCCGATCCAAGATTCATTCAAAAAATTGCATTTGTTTGTCTTAATTATCATCCGTTAATTGAACAATTGGATACCATTAGAGCATTTCATTTTGGTGAGAACTTCTTGGTTGAAGTAAGTTTATCTTATTTCTTTGTAAAGTTATTTTCTAATATTACTACAACTCTTGATCGGAAGGAATAATTTCACGAAATTGATTTAGTTACATTTATAATCAGAAATGTATTAGTTTGTCTAGTCAGTGTATGGAATCAAGAATTCACGCGTTGTGATTTTGCTTCATAAACAATCTCTCTCTCTCTCTCTCTTCAGCCTTTATATCCGTGACTGAATTACAGGTGTGTGTGTGTGTGTATGTGCTTAATCAATGAGTTTGATAGCATCTATGTATTGGAAATGCTTTTAATTTCTACTAGTTACTTCTCATACAACTAACAGTCGTCAGTGTTAGTATGAAAATATCATGTTTTATAAATAATGAAGTGAAAGTTTATTTCCCTGGCCAATTTCCATTTCTCTTAAAGGTGATCCTTTTTTTCAAAGTTTTCATTGTTCTAGACAAAAAACGTCTTGAAGCACAAGTGAATCTCTTAGATTATTCAATAATTTATAAACTAACCCATCGTGATAACTTTATGCGTTACTTAGTCTATCTTTGTATGCTTTATTATCTCTTCAAGCATCACAGTTCTGTTGATTAACACGTTCGATCTTTAAATACTGAATAGCTATATGAATGGTGTTAACACGCTGGTTATAACTATTTTCCTTATCATTGCATACACTATAATATATACAAAGAATAAAAAAAAATCAAGGTTATCCGTAAACAGAAACTGGTCTAGGCAAATGTTTTGGATTACATGAAGGCATTGAGAATACTGTTAGGATATACATCAATCATCCTAAAGAAATTATTTTGTAAGTCTAATTCTCTTGGTCGATTCCTATTGGTCAATATTTCAGGTCGTCCGTCAAGTTCACATACTTTTAAATCTTGTTTCCCATTGGTTAGTATTCACGGTCGACCTAACTGTATAAATAGGTATTGTCTGTAAAGTTTTGTGCTCCTCTTCTTCTTCTGTACAGAACCTCATATTTTCTGGGTGCTTGTAGAATACACTTTCTACGCCATATCAAGACCTTTTGATACCGTTAGCACGGCCTTGGGACGATCGTATTAGAGTAGCCTATCGTGTCACTGGATCGTTTGTCTTAGCTCTCGTTAACCGACTAAGGTGAACTCATAGTAATTCAAGCATATCAATCGACGAGCATAACAAATACTATGCCGTTTAATTAAAAATTGACTTTTCAAAACTGTTTTGCATTAAGGACTACTTCATATTTAGGGAAATCAGAAACATTGAGTAAAAAGTATTTGTTCACAATAAAACAAATTTACTCCTGTGTTTTTTTTTCTCCTGTATCCAATAAAATGTCTATCAGTTCAGTTTTTACGAATTCATCGGTTATCTTTTCAATGTTTTAAAAACTTTTCTTAATTTGTCGGCTAAATTGAATAGTAAAACAGACTTTCCAACTTCCTACCTATAACTCATAACTCTTTCGGATTATTTATCAATAACCTTGTGAATTTCTATTTCTATTTCTTGTTCATTAGGTTGATATTGTCTTACCTAAAGAAATGTGTCTGAAAGAAGCTCATGATATTGGCGAAGGATTACAAAAGACATTGGAAAAACTAGATGCAATTGAACGAGCTTTTGTACACCTTGATTATGAATTTTCACATCGTCCAGAAACTGAACATAAAATAGTTTAAAAGGAAGGGGGGGGGTAAAAAAAAAGAAGGACATTTCACTGTATTATTGTGTTGTTTGTTTGTTTGTTTTCTTGTTAGTTTGAGATGGTATACACGCCTACACATATCCATTGAATGCACACAAAAATCGACAATTCATCATACGTTTATTTTTTTTCAGAATTCTTGATATACAGATATACCAATATAACAATCATTATGAACATTCTTGTTTTATTTTCTACTAAAACAATAACAGCCAGATAAAATCCATAGGAATATTGATAGTTAATTACAAAACTATGAAAGACAATCTATGCCAATCATAAAGCATTTGCTCTGAAATTATTATTATTATTATTATTATTATTATTATTATTATTGTTCATGTTGAAACCATTGAACTCTGATGCTTTTTGTCTATTCACACTAATTTTACTATGTTTCAATGTATTTATGTTAGAGATGATGATAAGTTTATTCACTAGAGTGTATCTTTTTGAACTTTCGTTCACTGGATTAGATTATGCTGTGTCTTTTTTATTTGTTTGTTTATTTAAGCCAATGTTCAAGGATAACAATGTCACTATCTATCTATTTGAATAATTCGTATTATCTTGATGCAGCAATATGTTTTTTTTCAATCACAACATTATTTTCTCAACTACACTAGTCGATAACTTTTGTACTCGGCTTCATTAATCTTTTCACCAATATTTTTTTTTGTTATATTGAATTACTAACTGTTCTAAATCTTATTATAATTGAGAAGAAATATCACAAGATTTAGAGGAATGTTTATCACAGTGATGCTTGTTTGGTTTTGTTTTTGTTTTTTTTTTAATTTTTATTTAGAAATTGTTTACTTTTTTTACAAAATAAAATACAAAACACCAACATTTATATAGTATACAATGTATGAATCTGAACCAACGACTCTGTATATATATATATATATATATATATATATATATATATATATATATATATAGTACGATGATATTTTTGCTTATAATACCAAAGTACTCATTCATATTTGAATGATTTATTATTACATTCCACTTGTAAAAATCTAAAATTATTATTAAAATAAAACAAAAAAACTATCAAGCGACTGCTGTTTATTTTTTTGTTGCTGTTGTTGTTGTTTACTTGATGCATTCATTAGACAATGTGACCAGTGTCTAATTTCATATTTTTTTTCTTTGTACAACCTCTTCTCATGAAGTTGCGTAGGTACATTTTCACTATGTAGTAGTATTATTTTGTTTCTCATGAATTTCCGTAGCATAATCATTGTTAAATAATCTTTATGCAAATAGCTAACAGGGTAAAATTTAAGGAGTGATAAAAAATAACTATCTAGATGAGTTACCATCATTCCTATGATGACAGAGTTAAGTTCTTTCTCTAATTTAACGCCTTCATAGATTTAGTGATAATATGGAAATTTTTTTACTTGCAATATATTTGTGATAGTGAGATGAATTCAGTGAAATGGTTGCAACGTAGGACTTGGTACTTGTAGATCGGTTTAAGTTGGCACCCCGTCAGTATATCAAAGAAAATGCTAGAATTGTATAGGTAGTAACATGAAGGATTAGGCTTCGAAGCGACGAATCGACAAGAAATAACTCAGAGAAACAATAAAAATTAATAATCGATTGAATAAATTACAGGAAAATAATTAGAATTTAATTAAGGTCTTATGATGTGTATACAGAACTATGGTGTGCCTGAAAAGCTAATTCTTGTGATGGATTAAACTGCAAACTCGTGCATGGAGGATAGCTGACAGATCCGTTCCTAGTGAAGACCATTGTCTGGCAAGATTACTCTTGCCCTTTATCCTGGTGATTGACTAGACTATGAAGATGTCGACATTTCAGGGGTTGCTTGGATGCAGCTGGACTTCTCAGATGACCCAGCCCTTCTATCCCACATGCAAAAAATGCAGGCGAAGACGGGTGTAGGATTTAATTTGTCCTACAGATGTAATTCTAGAACGGTAAACGCAATATTGGCGAGCACAGAGTCCATGGGAGAGCTATAGTTAGAACAAGACCAATATGCTTTAAACTTTATCTGTTTCTGTACATAAAAACAATTAAATTAGTACAATAAATAAGAAAATTACAGTTATCAAGTAAGACGGACAAACATACCGACCAATATAGTTTGTCTTTGGAAATGAATAAAACTGTGTCAATATAATAAGATAATAACGTCCTTCAATTAGTAGTTCATTTACAACAAAGAAAGTTTACAGACATGTCAGATCAGATCACATGGTGGGCGCTTAAACCACAACTTCATTGGTTAGTTATGAAAATAACTAACAACGGGCAGTGTAGCAGCAGTTGTTCTCAATATAGATGAGGGGAAAAGCGAGATCCGTCGATACACCATAACACGCACTAACCAAATCATACTTAACGGAGTAGTTTTGGAAGGTCTGGAGATCCGTACAGCATTATGATAAACAAGGTGGATCTGATACAGAAGTAATGACGCATAAGCAAAGCCAGGGCTGCGTTTCTACCGTTAAAGAACTAAGTAACACTGCAGTCAGGATTTTCAATAAAACAGCAAGACAGTTCTAATCTATGGAGCGAAAACTTGGAGAACCACGAAACCCATTGGAATATAATCTTTTCCTGTTCCACCGTGTTTTTTGATTCTTTGGAACTTGTCCAGTGTATTGTGGTCAGAGAATACTTAGCAGTAGGATTTAGCTGGGAATTATTCAAGCAAGCGTTAAAGCACTGATTATCCACAAGACAAGTATTTATTAACTGTTGTCTACGTAAGCTACATGGATCCAGATGCCATCAGCAAAAACCTACTGTAGAACAGACCAAGTTAGATCCCAGTGGAGGAAGAAGCGCTAGAGTGGGATATGATACGCTCACAAACCGGGTTCACCTAAGAATAAAATACGGAAATTAGATGAAAAACTTATTTCATAGAATATTCAATCGTTTGTCCAAATCTTGAGTCGTTCCGGGACACAGGTTCTATCAAAAGTCGCCTATATCGTTGCATGCTAAAGAAGTCGTAATGACGTATGAAATGGTTCGCTGAAACAAACGATCGTCGTGATTGACGATGTTTACATGTCAATCTTAGAAATATTAACTGAACATAATCCAAGGACCGAAATCTTTGTTCAACTGTCTGGACATATTTTTAAATATTATACACTGAATGTTCATGAAAAAATTTAATCTTCATCTGATCTTACATTAATAACTATGATGTAACGTTAATTTATGGAATTATTTATATCAAGAGAACTAAAATAAAAACCATCAACATTTGTATTGAAAACTAAGATTTTTTTTACTAGCTCTTAAAATAAGCAGCCAATAACTTTCGATGCCTTAAAAAAATATTCAATAGAGTAAAATTAATGAAACTAGATTCACTGTTGTCTAAATGAACTAAATTCATGTTGTTTCGTTTTTACTATGTCTATCATTATGATTATCTATGATAGCCTACTTATTAACTTTTCAAGCTATTATGTGAGATAACTTGGTAGTAAGATCAAAATATACCGACCGTAGCTGCTACCTTGACGTGGTAGTCGGGCTTGCTTATCGTGATAACCCACCCGAGCTATACTGGCTGCAACATATGTTCCTGAATGTTCTACCATGCCGAACAGGTCGATTGGAGAACGACGAGACTAAAAGCAGCTACTCAAGGTCTGAGGGCGAAGTCGTACTGCTGACTGCAGAGGGGTGTGACAGCAATAAGGTGTTTCCCTCGGACAACCAACATCTGCAGCGATGCTGCCTTCTCACAAGGAAGGAAGGGTTAGAAAAGGTCGGCCCTAAAAATGTCACACCTCCCCTAACTCACGGATTTCCGTCTCCTTGGGTAAGGGTGCCCACTAAGGGCCTTTAAGAACGGAGCTAATCCTCTAAATACCTTTCATAAAAAGGCCGTGCGTGACCGGCCTCAAGCAGTTGTCCCTTGGGCTCTGCGGTCACGCACCAACACTAATCTATCTTCCTTTTCAGGTTCCTCAAGAAACAACCTTCCACGGTGTGGGCAGTCGGGAAGTGACAACCGCCCTCATACCCGTAACAGCACGCGAGACCAAATTGGTCAAAATCAAATCCTTCCTACATCCCCTAATGTCTCTCTTATCTCCACGACTAACTCTTCTCACATTCATTCATCACAGTGCACAGCTAATGCAGACGATACGAGTTCGCGAAACGTCGTTCCTGGTCTCCTTAAACCTCGCTCTAGACTACATGTTGGAGCATTTAATGTACGGACATTGTGTCAAATAGGGCAATAGGCTTCATTAGCTAGGACTTAAGAATCTCGTGCCATCGATGTATGCTGCGTCTCGGAAACGCGCATACAGGATCCGAGTCGCGTCATACACTTGGCCACACCATGTCAAAATAAAAAAGCAGCTCGATTTACTCTTCGTGTATCCGGTAGCCCTGATGCTGCTTCCCGTGGTCTTGCTGGCGTAGGCATAACGTTGAGTCGTAGGGCAGAACAATCTCTCCTTGACTGGATCCCAATAGATAGTCGTTTGTGTGCTGTCCGACTAAACGGGACAGTAAGGACTCGGAAAGATAGGGACAATTGCCGTTGCCTCTTCGTCGTATCTGCCTATGCCCCCACTGACTGCAGTTCAGACGAGGTTAAGGATGAGTTTTACAGAAAGCTTTCGGACCTCCTCCAAAAAGCTAGGCGCTCTGATATAGTAATAATGGCTGGTGACTTTAATGCTCAAGTAGGTAGACTGAGTGAGCAGGAGAGACACCTAGGTGGATGTTATGGTGTCGCGGCTCAGAGAACAGACAATGGTGACCGTCTGTTGCAAGTATGCTCAGACAACCGCCTATTCTTAGCAAACACTAACTTTAGGCATAAGGAAAAGCATCTGTTGACCTGGCGACCTCCAAAGTCGTCTCAACGTTGGACGCAACTAGATCACATTGCCATCAGCCACCGATGGAGGGGTTCGATAGAGGACTATCGCTCGTTCTGGAGCACATGTCTAGATTCAGATCATGCCCTAGTGCGAGCGCGTATTTGTTTGAAGCTTACTGGGCGTAGGAAAGACACCGTAAGAAAGCCTCTTAGGGTTTTACTTAATGATAATAAGGCGAAAAATATATTTCAGGAACAACTAGAAAGACAGTTAGGCGACCATTTAAGCGATTCCCATCCGGAAGCAGGATGGAATGATATCAAAAAGGCTGTGGAAACAGCAGTGATATCTGCTAGTAAGGTTGACCATAAGGCTAGAATGAAACCGTGGATCTCAGTAGCATCCACCGATCTGATGGATGCCCGAAAACTCATCCCACCTGGCTCTGAACATGATGAAGAACGAAGTCAACTTAGGCGCAGACTTATAAAAAGCCTACGTAACGATCGCGAACATTGGTGGGTGGCGAAAGCAAAAGCGATGGAAAAGGCAGCGGCGATCGGCAACAGTAGACAACTTTTCAGACTTATTAAGGAAACTGGTATTAGGAATCCTAGTGTAAGTGAGACTATCTCAGAAAATGACGGGACTCTCATTTATTCTCAATCCAGGAGACCGGATCGATGGGCAGAACACTTTAGGGATCAGTTCAACTGGCCTCGAGCCACTCTTCGGTAACCCACGATCTCCAGTCATCCTGAATGGCAAATCGACCTAAGTCCCTCTAGTCTTAATGAAGTTGAAAAAGCGTTAGGAAATCTAAAGCGAGGACGAGCTGCAGGTCCTGATAGACTGACCCCTGAGATATTTAAGGATGGTGGTCCAGTTTTAGCAGCTAGGTTGACTGAGATCTTAGGTAGAATCTGGGAAATGGACGTAATCCCATCCGACTGGTCTCAATCACTGATTGTCCCAATCTATAAGAAAGGACAGAAGTCTTCTTGTGACAATCACAGGGGAATAAGTCTAACTAATATAGTTTCTAAAATATTGGCCTCAATAATACTTCGACGCTTAACGAAAGCTCGTGAAGAGCAAACTCGAGAAAACCAGGCTGGTTTTCGACCTGGACGTGGTTGTATAGACCACATCTTCACACTCAGACAGGTCCTGGAACATAGACACACATTTAGGCGTCCTACAATGATTGTTTTCCTAGACCTTAAGGCGGCATTTGACTCTGTTGATCGTAAGGTTCTGTGGCAGTGTCTGTCATTGAAAGGTGTACCAAATAAGTACATTAACCTTATACAAGCTCTCTACTCAAACACCACTGACGAAGTGAGAGCTTATGGCGAACTGTCACCGGAATTCTCTACTTCAAGTGGTGTCCGTCAGGGATGTCCACTTTCTCCATTCTTGTTTAATTTTATCATAGACATGCTCCTAGAACTTACCTTATCCTCGTCTGAATTTTCAGGAGTAGACCTTTTACCAGGTGGCTCGCTTATTGACTTAGAATATGCCGATGACATAGTCCTACTTGGTGAAGACGCTGACAAAATGCAGAGTCTTCTGACTACCCTAAGCAACAATGCAAGCATGTTCGGGATGCGGTTCTCACCCTCGAAATGCAAAATGTTGCTTCAAGACTGGGTTGCATTGGCACCTGAACTAGTGATAGGGAGTGAAGTGGTCGAACGTGTAGACCGCTTCACTTATCTTGGGAGTCTCATCAGTGCCGATGGCCTGGTGACTGACGAAATCTCGGCACGGATACAGAAGGCTCGATTGGCTTTTGCCAACCTGCGTCACTTATGGCGTAGGCGAGATATCCGTTTGCTGACTAAAGGACGAGTGTACTGCGCAGTGGTTCGCTCCGTCTTACTTTATGGCTGTGAAACATGGCCAATGAGAGTAGGAGATACTCGTCGGTTATTGGTTTTCGATCACAGATGTCTTCGAAGCATTGCTCGTATATCGTGGGACACCCGAGTGAGCAACGCTGTTATTAGGAAACGGGTACTAGGTAAGAATGGCAGATCAATCGATGAAGTGGTGAAACTTCATCAGTTGAGGTGGTTGGGACACGTGTTGCGTATGCCTAACCAGCGACTGCCTCGTCGAGCTTTGTTTTGTAGTGTAGGAATAGGTTGGAAGAAAGCTAGGGGCGGCCAAACCAAAACATGGCAGAAATCCATGAAGTCATTGACGAGTGGACTTAGCCATGTCAGTAATTGTCGACTACCTGGTTGGGGTCCGCGAGATGATAATAATCGATGGTTAGAGACCTTGAATCACATGGCTCAAAATCGTTCGCAATGGCGCCAGTGCATTTATTCTTTATGTTCTCTCAAATCCTAATCTTCTGGATTCTTCAACACCTCTAGTTTTTACTTTCTAAACTTATCTCATTGAATCATACTTCGTGAATAATATCTTCTAATTCTAACCTCTCCGATTACTTCTAATACCTTTACTACCTCTTCTACTATTGGATTTGAATTGACAATTATATCTCTGTGCTGATGTGGTATGGCGACATGAACTGATGTACTTACGTACGAAGTTCTACGTTGCAACTGACTGACTGAAGATCAAAATATTGATTTCCGTCCGCCTGACGATCGATGTCAATGGTACTCTATCGTGAATTTCAAAATTTTTTAATGATATCCATGTCAAGGTTGTTATTGTACATTCATTATCTACTAAATTCTCATAATACTTACTGTATGTGAGTAATCGAAAAGATTAAAGTAGCCATGATTTTTTACTTAAATAGAAGTTATATCAATACATTCCTTTTAGTAAAAGTGATATTTGTTGAAAATTCTCATATACTTTTATTTAAAGTGTTGCTTAGTAAATCGTGTAGAATGAAAAGCGTCCGCCATATATTTTCTGATTCTTTCTGCTACAGTGTCATATGAAAATTACACTTGAATAGAATGCTTCGGTAAAATGTAAAATAAAGGCTATCTAAAAATGGATGTTGACTAATTTAATTGGTAGGTGGTCCAAATATAGTGTTCTAAGTAATCATTAGATAGAGAACGATTATAGATTATAATTTTAAATCGTGAACCAATCATCGTTAGGCCACCATTAGAAACCTGGAAGCACTAGACGTCCGTTTTGTCCTAGTATGTGTCTCGTCAGTAGTGCGCATTTATAACCCCCGCTCGCATGAATCGAACCCAGGACCTTCGGTCTCTCGCGCGAACACTTATCCTCCAGACCATTGAACCTGCACCCAAAACTGTTAGTGTATAACGTTAATCAGTCCAGATTATTTCACAGTCTCACTCATTATCTTCTGTGGGTAACTACCTCACACCTGACAATCTCGAACTCCACTAGTCAGGACTTCTTAGTAGAACCCCGAGAATTTCCTCCCAAAGGTAGCCGCTACAGAGTTAGACATTAAACAGTTGGATGCCAAGTTAAGCGTTCGCTCAACAAAGTGAAAGTCCTTGGTTCGATTTCCGTAGGCGAGGGTCGTGAATGCGCACTACTGACGAGTTACATACTAGGACAAAATGACCGTCCAGTGCTTTCAGTTTTCTAACGGTGGTTTACCAATGATTGATTCATAATTTCAATAAAACTCAATAATCTCCTCACCTCTTTTATGAAAAGTATAGATTATAAATCATTTTATTAGGGGGACTTTAATGGCTCAAGTTACCTGGATTTAAACTTCAACTAGGTGACATTGATACAAATTTCATGCATAATGAATAATGGTTTTTTGAAAGATATTAAATAAGATTTATAAATTTACTGCAGTTCAATATGTATGTTATGCAAGTGATTACCATTTTTATTTTGAAATTTATAGGAATCATTGGTTTTAAAACAATATTTAAAATTCAAATAACATATATGAATAAAAGTGCTTCATTATGACAAGCAAGTTTTTTTTTTGCATTTACATAAATTAACGTTCCACGTGTTACAAGTGATATGATTTTTTATGTTTTAAAATTAAAAAGGCCATCAAATATTTTAAACATGAAGTGAACTTCAATTTTAATAATCAGCAATTACAGAGTAATAGGTCAAAAATGATATCATACAATTTTATGATATTTTTTAATTATTTACTACAGATGGATGACCAGTCATGAATTAAAATTATCCTAAAGTTTATAATTTATTTTGAATTACTCCATAGTAGTTTACTCATAACGGTGGTTACACTCAGTTCATACATTTTGATCGTAGTAAAACTACGATTTTAAATTATTCCAGTCTATTACTTTTTGGAAATTCAAACAAAGGCCGATCTAAGACTAATTAGCCATTAATCATATTTGTTGTCCGGGGAAATATTTTTGTAGTTTTTATTTTTTTCACAGTGCAATCCACTCATTGATATTTAGTTTGATAATTGCGTTGTTTACTGGTCGAAAATTTGTCTTAAAAATATGCTAGTGAGTATTACTTATATGATGAAACAAATACAAACATTTGAGGTCATATGATCAGTCAGTAACTACAGACTAGATTTAGTCCGAATATTGATTATGGTAAAATGATAATGGGATAACAGCTGAGAACGAATATTGGCATTGTATTCAGTTACCTATGCCTGTTGGCTCGTTAGTTAAAACTAGTACTTACTTGCTTACTTACGTAGATAGCTTCTGACTGAACAGTTGCGGAAGTTCCGCTCTGTTTAAAAGTTACCCCGTAATAGCAGGTATTACACCTAAGTATTGTAAGCGTTAGTTCAAAATTATTTCCAGGAACGTGCGCTAACATCAGTGGTTTAAACAAATTTCCTGTATACAGAATAAGATCTGCTGTCAAGCACAACTGATGTAATCAGGGTAGAGAAGATGTTTCATTGTATACAGAATGGTTTGCAAGGTTGGACACGTTGATGCCTTAGTTCTGTAAACCTTAATTGACCAACTGCACCGATATAAAAGTGTTTCATATTAGATGGAAAATATTGTATGACATCTCAAATATACTTTATTGTTCAAGGAACTGTAGTGGAACTATTTTGTGAAGAAAACTTAATTGCTAACATATAAATACTTCTTATTATACATGTGTAACAATAACTGTTTTATTGTACATCTTTTGTTTATCTGTACTTGAAGTCATAATTCAAGCGCCAATCTCGCCAACCCTGTGGCTTTATTGATCGTTTCGTGTTATTTCGTCGTTTGGCTGAACACGTGATATTATTTTGCTATCACGCTACTTCCAATCAACAAATATCATTATTCTAAAAAAACACTTCTTCTACTTCTTGCGCGCAACGTTCTCTTGGCTTTGCTGCCATTTTTCAAAATGCCCTGCTCTCCATGTAATGCCAACGTTGAGATGGTGGAGAAGATTTGTAGCTCAGGTGGATGTTTGTGGTGGTGGTGTTTGGTTCTCTGAGCTGGGTGTTTTGGTTGTGGAGTTCTCATTATTCTTCCGAACAACATCATCAGCACAAACTTCAGATAGAAGTGATAGAAGCTTCTAAATATTCCCTATTGTTCTTTGTCTTTCCCCTACTGGGTAGGGGGGACAGATCAAAAGCGGGATGCAATCAAACCAAAGGTGCAAACAACGACAGGTTTAAGGTCAACAGCAACCAATCAAGATGGAGGGTAGGGGAAAGACAAAGAACAATAGGGAATTTTTAGAAGCTTCTATCACTTCTATCTGAAGTTTGTGCTGATGATGTTGTTCAGAAGAACAATGAAAGCTCCACAACCAAAACACCCAGCTCAGAGAACCAAACACCTCCACCACAATGCTAACGTTCTTCTTCAATAAAATACTCAACCATGGATTGATTTTGATGACGGCGGGATATTATGGAACATTTTGTGGTGAGCATAGTCAGTCTAGTATCTTGACTCGCTCACTACAGAACTATTTCGAAACGTTCATTCATAGACACAACAGCGTCCCAAACTCTAATATAAAAAAATGACGAAGCATTTATAACTAAATAATTTGTTTATTATCACAGAATTCCTTATTACCTCCACCAGATTAAAACATTCAAAAATATTACCCTCGAGAAAATCTAAATGTAACAAGACTAGTTGATTTCTAAATAGTTCACTTTGAACAGTATTATAATCACTAACTTTTGCTGATATCCTAATGACAATAAATACGTAATTCTAAAGTTTCGTGACTTGATGTAAGCGAAATCTTCGGAGTAAATAAACAATGAAATGAGTTGACACAAGTTTAAATAGAATGAAGGAAATAAAGTAGAATAATTTGTATACAATCGAAATCATAACAAGCCTGAACAAGTCAATGTCATCTTTTGTCAGGGTGATTCTGTGTACTGGATCCCTCGCTCAATGAATTCAAATAATATAACTTTCCAACTTTAAGCGGACTGGTGATTACATGAACAAGTTTCTAATCAACTGCATCATGAATAAAGATGGATAATTTCATATATTGCATTTCAGTAATTAGAAGTTAACCAATTTACTCGCTAATAATGAAAGTACATTTCAGATACTCGCTGCACGGTACATTGCGAAAGAGCGATGTATGTACGATTACATAGCATATAATTGTTTGAATCGAGATCTATGAACACGACTATAAACCAAGTACGTTCTGGTCTCAAGCGTAATCCCGTCATGAATTAATAAGGAACGAGGCTAATGTCGTCCAAATGTAATAAGTATATTTGCTGGTGATTCTATGGTATCGAAAGAACACTGAAATCGTGCTAGAGAAATGGGCGAAAGGTGCAGAGCAGCAAAATCAAGATGATGATAGCGCAGAAAGCGAGTGTGGTACAACAATACAAATAAACAAATTGTTCGGTAAAACGTTGACCGGTACACTTGGTTATACTGCTGAATGTTTCTGTTTAACCAGTCATGTTTTTTTCGTAAGAGGAAAATCACTACAAGTACGTAAGTATGGTGGATACCAATTACAATAATTCTGTACAACCCCGAATCGACCCACTACAACTCTAAAACCTTCTTCTACAAGAGTTCGCGTATAAAGTGGTATTTTGTTCAATTTCGTTTGAAAATATCTGGACCTGGTACTCGTTCTGTGCCGAATTTCGATTTGTTTTACTTGTCGTCATTCCTTCAAAGCACAAAAACTATGCTGGTAGATGAGACCCGCTCCAAATCAATTCGCTCTATAGTTGACGATAGATCCATTGGAGACGATTACTGAAAGTAAATCATTTTCTGAACTTATTCCTTCTCACTCCGCTGTCTATACTTTACGGCCAATGGGCCTCGTTTTCAAATGTCCGATTTCTTTAAAGTTGCTTATATATATCTTCATCGAAAAGATCGATACAAAAATCAACCAGTTGACATGGGACCGGCCAACCCTCTTTAATCAATTAGTGTAAAAATTTCACAGTCCAGGATTACTACACCAGCATCGAAGCCCCAGGATTCATCTAAAATTAACCTGCATATCACTACTAGCTAACCTGATTCGCCCAGTACTCATGAACAAACCAGCATGATAGTTCACGAAGTGCCTGAGCTGCTTGTAGTAGAGTAAATGACGGTTATGCACATCATATGCAACAACGAAGGTGACTAAGACACAGCATAAGCCTTCTTACAAACAAAACAACCAGCGTCCACTGGCTGCCTCGACCATTACATCACACGACTATTAAGTCTCCTTGTCTGCTGTATATAAACTTCAGAAACTGAGAAGACCTGTCTGAGTCGCTTCAGGCTGGCACGTGACTTGGTCATGTGGTCACTGAATTCACACCAACTCCCATCTGAGTGAAGACAGTGTAGAATCTATTTTGAAGGCTTTGTTTTTGGAAAATCCCTCCATGTATATATATTTGTGTTACGATATGACTGACTCTTCTGCTCGATATTTTGGTACTCTATTTGATCCTATTTTGAGGTTTTATCATTTGTATATTGTTATTATTTCTATATCTTGTACTTAAATTGAAGTTTCTATGTTTCTTTCTAAACTATATATGTGTTGTTTAAAATTGATATTTAATAAGGCTACAGCCATATTTGGATTTGATACTCTAGCAGCAACTGACTGGAAGCACTTATTCTTCCAGTAACGGAACTTATTGTGGTAATTGGAAACTCGAAGGTGTAATTTTGTTTTGGTAATTGTCTGTATTTCCCTTTTTAATTAAATACAGAACCGTTCTCTCCCAGAATTATCATTTTTGGACTTGAAGTGGGCGAGACGCTTATAAACCTACACCTTTCAGTTTCGGAGCGGACTGCAAGAGTTATACAATTACTTTATAAATAGGCTACCCTCTCTCAAATCCTTAAAGGCGGATGTAAGAAATCTCCAGCTTGTAGCAAACACAGTCTTATTGATAGCAAGGTAATGGAAAGACAGGTGAGTGAGCAAATGGTAGAGTTCATGGATAAGGACAACATCCTCCATCAAATTCAACACAGGTTTGATAAATGTAAGTCCTGTGTAGCCAATCTTCTGATAGCATGGGACAGCCAGACAACCTGTCAGACCAGAAATTACCAGTCCAGATAATATTCCCTGACTTCGCAAAGGTTTCGACACACCTCATGTACTCCTAATTGTGAAGGTTGCTAAGATGGGTTTAACTGATCCACTTCTACCTTCGTCTAGAACCATACCGAAAACATTAGAATCGGGCGCAACGTAATCAACTGGTTTGTACTAGCTCGTGAAAAAGATATTGGATATTGCAGAACAGAAATTTTCGTACCAAGGTAAATAGAATGCATGCGAACTGACGAGTCTCAACACTAGAAGTGTCACAGAAGAACATCTTAGGTCCACAGCTGTTCCTAATATTATTAGATGACTTCTCACGTGATATTTGCTCAGCGAAACTATTCTACTTAGACTATGTGGAGACCTAGAGGTCCATAAAATGCGAATAGGATTCAACCGAGGATCGTAAGGACATTACATCAGCCAAGGAATGGGCGGCTGATAACGAGTTAAATGTAGACCAGTTTATATGTCAGGTTGTACACATTCTGCCCCACGGGACCCAAACAACTTAGACCCTACCTAGTGTTTCCTCGGAACGTGATTTCACTCTCATAACTTTGTACAGCCTGGATACAACTTCAAACGACATGGGGGATGCAGCCGTGGCTAGAGTTACCTTTCACTTGATGCGAATACAACTTGATGCAGTCAACCCTACATATTTTCGACTCTCTATGAAGCATACACACAGCCACACCTTGAAGTTAAAAAATGAAGTGCGGAGACGGGTTTAAAGAGTTAACACTAAGAAGACTCAAGCACC
The DNA here is from genome assembly GCA_944470395.2 of Schistosoma turkestanicum. Lineage (NCBI taxonomy): Eukaryota > Metazoa > Platyhelminthes > Trematoda > Strigeidida > Schistosomatidae > Schistosoma > Schistosoma turkestanicum. The sequence goes on from OX103973.1 coordinate 31,487,479, forward strand.
TGGGATAAATCGTGCAAAGGTGTGGGCTAATCAGGGGCTATATCATAATGGCAAACATTCTATTAGGTACACCGAATCGTCCCAACCCGAACATCTCCAAAAAACATCAGAACCAAACTCCTCTAGGTAAACCTCATAAACTTGCACACCATAGAGCGAACACTCAGATGTATTTTGGATATCGGACGAGTATTGTTTGCATTCCAGTATGTGGACTTTCACCCATTAGGAATAGCTGGATCTACCTCAAAAGAACAAGATACAAGCTAAATAAAATCAAATGCTTTATATAAGCTCGTGGAAAAAATATTTTAGTGTATTTTAATGTACTAACATACGGAAATTAGCCCACTCTAAATACGTTATATGAGCTATCATCATATCGTTATCGGATTCCTTAAAGTTCAGAAATTTTCAAGTTTATAGAAATATCTTATAATGTTTACTGTGCGAAACACTCAGTCTCCGTATGATGTGTTTAAATCAGTCACTTTTCAATTCCATCAGCATATGCCTCATATTCAAAACGTGGCGGGATGAGTGTTGATTTGTAACTTCTTCGTCTCATGTAAACATCGGTTATCAAGTTTTTTCCGTCAATAACTCTCTCGTACAAAATCATTCGTTCCACGTTTATAATTATATGATTCAACAAGTCAGATATAGAGATATGTCGCTTTAACCGTAAAATAAAGTTTATTTGCGAGGTCATTATTGTTCATACTAGCCACATGCAGACTTCCTTGTTTAAATGCACAGTATAACATCCTTTTATGATTAGAAACTTTGGTTAATGACTTGGGTAGCTCAAGTGTATGAGACCCTTATTAACCTCTCACACTGATTAATGTTTGTTCACCACATATTGTTGGACTCACTGTCCGTAGTAATGATATTATATATGCGACTGTCATCCTTGCTCCTCGCTAAGCAATGTGACTCTTTGATCAGGTGCACCTCTAAGTTGTTGCTGATCGACTAACCTCTGGTTAGTTGATGGCAATTTAGATATGTGGCAACATTTTCCGGATAAATAACCCTTCCTTATCTGTAGAATAACCTGACATTGAGGATCGCTTTTCCTGTTCTGTTCACAATTTATCAAAATCGAACAAATCTGTCCTAATCCAGTTTTCTTTTACCATTTAAAGAACTGGTGAGATTATCTACCTTATATGTTTCGTGTTTTTTGTTGACTTTTGGGACTCGTTCCCAAAGTTGTCAGTCGCAACGTAGAAATTGGTACGTACCTACATCAGTTCACGTCGTCAAACCAAATTAACGGAGATGAAATTGTCAGGTCAAATCCCACAGCAATAGAGATACTAGCAGTTTTAGTGGTAATGGAGAAGATTAAGAGTCGAAAATAAGCTTTAGGAAAACATAAATCAGTTAAATGAATTTTTCAAAAGTTATAAAGAATTCCGAAGCTTAGAATTTGAGGTACGACAAGGGATGGTAGCAGATAGGCTCTTGCAAACGATTTCAATACAAGTCGTTCAAAGTCTCGAACCACTATTATTATCAACCTGACCACAACCAGGTAGTACAGGAATAAATGATTTGTTTAACTGAAAGGAAGTTTCATACTAACAACTTAACCTCAACACTCTTTCATTCTGAAAGTGATCGAGTCCAATGATTTGAAGAAAAGCAATGGTAGTTCTGAATTAGACACAAAGACACTCCATCGATAATTATAGCTAAATAGCCTTATTACTATCGTGTCTATAACTACTAATATAGTTGGCTGCAGTTTATTTTCCTAATTCAATTAACTGAAGCACAGATTAGAAAAGTTAGATGAGAGACAAATAATGTGCTTTAAACTAGTCTTGTGTACTGATTACTATCTATCTTTAAAATATAACCGGAGTTTGATTGTCTTGGAGGTCTAATTAGACGGACAGTAAGATCACCCACCAAGTTGTTGTGGACCGGCAACTAGCAATATAATCTCTAGAGAATTCATAATAGTAAAGAGAGAGATTGCGAACGACTTCCGCCGTATCCATATTAGGTGATGACCAAGTCGAAAACATCACAACTAAAGTATTAATTTATTTTCCGATAATTCAAGTAATCCGTCGATTGATTCCCACTGACGAAAGTTTCATCTTATCCGAACTATGTCTATAAGCGAAACAAATACCTAAATACAATGTTGTCAGGCTGTGTACCTTTATTTACACGGCTCACTTCAGTTAACAGTGGCTTCGCGAACTGATGCAGTATTTTTTTCTAGCCGCTCCTGGCTTTTAGCAACCTATTCCTACAGCTGACAGCATCGCCTGTCAAGGTAGACAATAGTCAGGCACGCTTAACTACCTCGGTTGTTGAGGGTTCACTAATTCATGAAGGTGGCCTCAATTTTAGAACAAAAAATTTAAGCTATCGTGTTATTCAATCACCTTTTTATATTACTATGGATCTTAGTTATTTGTATATTAAAATTTTATTATCGATGGTAAAAAGTACGAAGAAATTAACACCAAGACTAAGTTTTTACGTAATTGTTAGTTGAGTTAAATGCCAACAACCAGAATCAACTCTCGTATGGTATTCCACTTTTTAGAAAAAGCTCAGCTGTCCCATACTGGTTAATAATGACGTTTCACTCAAGGAGTCTGCTGGTTGGTCGTGAGAAGGAGCAACAGGTTTTGCTTTCATTATTATCTCAGGTACGTGCAAGTTGTGATTAAATATCGGGGACAATTACAGGCAAACCCTTTATCTACATGCTTTGTTATTACTGGCCCTCCAGGTTGTGGAAAGTCAGTTTTGGTTTCCTCAACATTCAAACTTTTGGAAGAATCTTGCGGAATGTTATGGGTGGTAATCAGCTGCCTGGAGAGTTTCGTGGGGACTCAAGGAACAGTTGGAGCTACTTCATCAAGATACTTTCTTGAATTGATTTTGCAATCGATCAAATGCCGATACCTACCCGAAGTCAATTTATGTATTAGTTGTGAAGATACTTCCAGCTTCATAGATAACCTATGCCAAATTTTGCTAGCTATCAAAGATAGAAATGTGCATGACCGAAGTAAGTCTAGATAAATGGCTTTTTCGCTACTTTCAGTCTGTATGGGGTTGATTTTCGAACAGGCTGAAAAACTGTGCGATGGGGAATCATTAGTGCTTCCTTTAATTGTCAATCTTGGAGCTGCTGTCAATGAAAAGCTTAATCAATTGGATAGTCCTCATACACCAGTATTGTTCACCGTCCTGTTAACTAGGTTACCGTGGGAAAAGTTTAATTTTGGAACATTCAGTTTTGAACCTTATGTTATCTCTGTTGAAAGTTATTCTCGTGACCAATTGGCAAGATTACTTACATCTTTTTTGCCGGACGGTGCATCTGAATCTCGTTTCAACAGGTTTGTTGATTTATTGTTAACAGTTTGCTTCCCTGTTTGTCGTAACGCTGGTGAACTCATTCATTTAGTGAATGTAAGTGTATTTCATTTTAACCTTTTCAACAATAGGTTAATTGGAGTGCTTTTGATGAACCTGTCAATAAAGGCTTAGTTGCACCAGATGATGAATGGAGTCAGTGGAAGTTGGCTCAACCATATTTGAAAAAGTCTTTGTCTACTCTGTATTTACGTCATCATGCGGATTCAAATTTTGATTCTGTATCTTCAAGAAATTCTTCAAGACAAAAATTTTTGGAGTTACCTTATTTAACTAGATTTTTACTTATTGCTGCATTTATTGCTTCACATAATCCTCGATCATCAGACAAAAGACTTTTAACAAAGGTGACTACGGATTTCACATTTTCTTCCATAAAATTCTGGTAAAGTATTCTGTTATAAAGTTCTCGATATTAGGGGTTTCAGCTCCTCAAACACCGGTCTTAATTACTTCTAAGATTTCTCAAGTATGCTCATTTACATCTCAATCTTTCCTGAATCATGCGCGTATATAACCGCTCCCAGAGAATACGTACATACTGCCTTTTTGTGCGGGAGCTGCTGTTTACAAAATCAAGAGGACAGTAATCGAGTGTTCGGCACTTTATTCGGCTTGGTGGGTATAACGAATTTCCTCTGAGGAGTTAAAAAATCCTGATTCAGAACCACCCAACCGAAGCTGCTACCTTGACGTGGTAGTCAAGCTAGCTTATCATGATGACCTAACCAAGCTATATTGAATGGAACACCTGTTCCTTTACGCCTTACCATGCCAGACAGGTCGATTGGAGGACGGTCAGACTAAAAGCAGCAACTCAAGGTCTGAGGGCGAAGTCGTACTGCTGAATGTACAGGGGTGTGACAGCAGTAAGGTGTTCCCCTTGGACAAACAGCATCTGCCGCGATGCTGCCTTTTCACAAGTAAGAGAAGGGTTAGGAAGGGTAGATCCTAAAAATGTCACACCTCACCTTACCTCATAGATTTTGGTCTTCAGCACATGTTAGATTCATTTCATGTTCTAATGCGAGCGCGTATTTACTTACGGCTTATTAGACGTAGGGAGCAACTAGAAAAGCAGTTAGGCGACCATGCTAGAGATTCCCACCCCGAGACAGCTTTGAAGGATATCCTAAAAGCAGTGGAAACAGCAGTGATATCTGCTAGTAAGGTAAAGGGAAAAGCATTGAACCTCAGTAGCATCTACCGAACTGATGGATGTTCGGAAACTCATCCTGACTGGCACTGAACATGACGAAGAGCGAAGTTACTTGAGCGTAGGCTGATAAAATGCCTACGCAATGATCGCGAACAGTGGTGGGTAGTGAGATCAAGAGAGATGCAAAAGGGAGTGGCGATAGGCAACAGTAGACAACTGTTCAGACATATCAAAGAAACTGGCATTAGGCAAGACTATCTTGGAAAAGTATGGTCTTATTATTTATTCTCAATTCAGGTGGTTGGACCAATGGGCAGAACACTTCACGGATCGATTCAACTGGCCTTCTGCATCACTTCGGTCTCCCACGATCTCCAGTCATCCTGAATGGTAAAGCGATATAAATCCTCCTAGTCTTTATAAAGTTGAGGAAGTCCCCTTATGACAATCACAGATGAATCTGTGTCACGAATATAATGTAGATGTTAGTCTCTATATTACTTAGATGCCTTACTGGAGCTTGTAAAAAGCAATCTCATATCTGGACGTGGCTGTAAAGACCACATATTACCTGGTTGGGGTCCGCGAGTTGGCAGTAATTGATGTTTAGAGACCTTGAATGACGTAGCTCAAAACCGTGTGGAAAGATGCAGATGCATCTACTCTTCGAGTTCTCTGAAATTCTGGTCCTCAGGATTCTTCATCACCTTTCTCTTTGTTAAGTTATCTCACTGCACTATACTTCATGAATAATTTCTTCGGACCGCAATCTTTCCGATTACTGCTAATACTACTACTATGGAATTTAAGTTGACGATTACGTCTCTGTGCCAATGTGGTATGGCAAACTGAACTGGTGTACGTTCATACGAAGTTCTACGTTGTAGCTGTTTGAGCGTTTTCTAAACAACAGTGCTCATGGGCTCCATGTTCCTGACTGAACGAACGGTGTTTGAACCTGTTGTTCACCGGCTACCATTATGAACTAGTCTTTTGGTTCAAAGGCTCGGGAAGTGACCCTCTGACTGCTTTGGTTTGGGCTCCCGGGCAGCATCTCAGCCCACTAACAAATTCAATCATTTGTGTTATGCATAAATATTTAGATGCCCCATCTGTACCTATATTTATGTGTTTAAATAAAATAAACCCGTATGTGTACAAGATTTTTCCGATTCTTTTATATTTTTCTGCTTAGAACTCCGGACGATTAAGTATTCGTAAGAAGAAACAGGAAAAGGAAGTATGCAAGGTGAGTTATAATTCTTCTCCATTTTTTTGATAACGCTAGCTGTGAACATTAGAGTTTTTTGTACAAAATCTTGATAGTTTTTTACGAAATAGTTCTTATAAATGACCACTGATGTGTATTTTCTGTAAATAAGCAATTTGTTAGTAATTACTCAGTTTAATAAACAGTACTTCAAACAAAAAATTGTTTTGAAGACAAAAATAGGTCACAAACGATGTCTCAGATTGATGTTGGCTAGTGTGGTTGCTGGCAATGTTCGAATTACTATCCTGCCAAATGATAAGACACAACCAGTAATGTTCAATCTTGTTGGATATAATCTGTAACTACCGAAGAAAATGGGTGAGTTTACGCAAAACGTTAGAATGATCAGTTAGACATTAACACCGTCAGATGCCGGCTCAGTGGTCCAGAGGTTATGCGTTCGCGCTCAAAATCGAAGGTCCTGGGTTCGATTCATGCGAGTGACGGCAGTCGTGGATCTACACTGCCGATGAGTCCCATACCAGGACGAAACGGCCGTTCAGTGCGCCCAGGTTCCGAATGGTGTTGTAACTATGATTGATTTATCATCTCAATAATTAACAATCATCCCTTGTATGTTGACATGGTGAGGTACTCGGATCCTGGGTGCGCGTTTCGGAGATGCAACATAAATCAATAGCGCGAGGTGCTTAAGTCCTTATATAAGGAAGCCTGTCCTAATCAGCTTTAGGTTCGAACACTAGAAGCGGAGATAACAGAGTTATTATTAACTATAAGAAGGATTTAATTGTGACCAACTGGGTCTCATGTACTGTTACTTGTTAGAAGGCAGCATCGCGGCAGATGCTGTTTGTCCAAGGGGAACACCTTACTGCTGTCACACCCCTGTACATTCAGCAGTACGACTTCGCCCTCAGACCTTGAGTTGCTGCTTTTAGTCTGACCGTCCTCCAATCGACCTGTCTGGCATGGTAAGGCGTAAAGGAACAGGTGTTCCATTCAATATAGCTTGGTTAGGTCATCATGATAAGCTAGCTTGACTACCACGTCAGAGTAACAGCTTCGGTCGGGTGAATCAGGTATACGTTTTTAGAGCATACTAATATCGTTAAGTCCTCAGGGAGTTGAGATGTTGTTTTTGTGTTTTACTCGATCATTCTGTTGCGAAAATGTTCATAAAGTCAACATGTTTTGCACGTGATTTGTTTATTAGGAGTTCGCAAAATAAAATGAATAAAATTGCACTCCGTGTAATGCAGAAAATGTAAAAAAATTAGCCTCAATGCTTGCTCACTAGTAATAAATTTGATTATCTAAAACTAAGTTAGTTATAATGGAACTTATCCTATAAGCTTAGAGATCATATCCTTTTCAGCCTCCTTTGTGACATGCCTATCTATTATCAGCAAACGATCAGTGACATTACGTCATTATTTTCTACCTAGTCCCTACATGCTTTAACCTAAACACAACTGGTGATCTAACAAATAAACTTGTTATTTTTTAAACATGCTAATCCGAATGCCTAAAAATGGAAGCTTTACTGTTAATATTATTGCATTTGACTCAGTTGGTAATCTGTGAAAATTTCCTCTTGTAAGATAGCTAGTTTTGTCTTGTAAAGCGTCTATAAATATGTTGCTTTGTATTTCGCAGGCACAAATGGAGTTTACTGGACCTAGAGTTTTCACCCTAGATCGCTTGTTGGCTATATTCTACGTCCTTGTACAAAACGAATCATCAAAAGTTCCGTGCACAAGTATTTTAATGAGTCAAATTGCCTGTTTAACAGTATGTGGTCTTATATCTCCAAGTTCACAGGCTTTATCGGTTGGGAATTCATTTACTACTGGATTGAGTACTACAACCAGTTCTATTAGTGCTATTTCTGATTTAGACCCTTTGGCTAATCCTAAATATCGTTGTTTGATAAGTCTTGAAATCGCTAAAGGCATAGCACAATCAGTTGACTTTGATTTGTTAGCTCATCTTGCTGAAAACTATAACTCATGAAGAAATATATGTATAAAACATATTCACTGATTTGTTTGTATTCAATTTTTTTTGTATTTTAGTGTTTGTAAATATGATTTGCATAAGTTTGCAGAAAGTTTACTGTTCAACGTAACATTTTTTTATTTATTTGACTCAATTTTAGTAATGTCAGTTTCTACAGAATGGAGTGGTAGTAAATAAGTGAATTATTTACTTTTGTCAACCAACTTACCTTTGGAAAGAGCTTACTCTAGATATTACTCAGTCCATACTATTAATGGTGATATATTTGAAATAAACGTTTCAAATGTAAGTTGACTAACCTGAAGTCTCTCAGCGACTGCTAAACCTTATTAACCAGATCCAAAATAAACAGTAAATAAAATGACTTTCCACTGTACACAATAGTACACTCATTGACACTAGTTCTTACGGCTACATATATGCCTAAATCCAAGTACATTTTATGGATAAACATAAAAATAGTATTAGTCTGTGAATGGATAAGTATTTAGTACTCATCCAATCTCGTGAAATACGATAAAATTACTGTACAATTTAAATCGGATTACCTAAACCAAGTATGATAAAAACCACATGAGTAACTCTAGCTGATTTTGCGTTTGAACACAGTCTTTAAGTATTTGTTTCGCTTATAGACATAGTTCGGATAAGATGAAACTTTCGTCAGTGGGAATCAATCAACGGATTACATGAATTATCGGAAAAGAAATTAATATTTTAGTTGTGACGTTTTCGACTTGGTCATCACCTAATATGGATACGGCGAAAGTCGTTCGCAATCTCGCTCTTTACTATTATGAATTCTCTAGAGATTATATTGCTAGTTGCCGGTCCATAACAACTTGGTGGGTGATCTTACTGTCCGTCTAACTAGACCTCCAAGACAATCAAACTCCGGTTATATATTAAAGATAGATAGTAATCAGTACACAAGAATAGTTTAGAGCAAATTGCTTGTCTCTCATCTAACTTTTCTAATCTGTGCTTCAGTTAATTGAGTTAGGAAAATAAACTGCAGCCAACTATATTAGTAGTTATAGACACGATAGTAATGAGGCTATTTAGCTATAATTATCGATGGAGTGTCTTTGTGTCTAATTCAGAACTACCATTGCTTTTCTTTAAATCATTGGACTTGATCACTTTCAGAATGAAAGCGTATTGAGGTTAAGTTGTAAGTATGAAACTTCCTTTCAGTTAAACAAATCATTTATTACTGTACTACCTGGTTGTGGTCCGGTTGATAATTGTGGTTCGAGACTTTGAACGACTTGTATTGAAATCGTTTGCAAGAGCCTATCTGCTACCATTCCTTGTCGTACCTCAAATTCTAAGCTTCGGAATTCTTTATAACTTTTGAAAAATTCATTTAACTGATTTATGTTTTCCTAAAGCTTATTTTCGACTCTTAATCTTCTCCATTACCACTAAAACTGCTAGTATCTCTATTGCTGTGGGATTTGACCTGACAATTTCATCTCCGTTAATTTGGTTTGACGACGTGAACTGATGTAGGTACGTACCAATTTCTACGTTGCGACTGACAACTTTGGGAACGAATCCCAAAAGTCAACAAAAAACAGGCAATATATAAGGTAGATAATCTTAATCTCACCAGTTCTTTAAATGGTAAAAGAAAACTGGATTAGGACAGATTTGTTCGATTTTGGGCATGTAATTGGGTAATACAGGGGTAATAATTTTTTCTAATACTAAGAACATTTTTAATGGCAGAAATTTTATTGAGCTAACAGTTTATGATTATATTAGTCTGTGGTCGAAACGACTTCCATTCATAACAAACAATATTTTGTTCCGCTAATAAAAATTAATATGTGCTATGCTTATTATCAATGAAACTGTGGGATCTTAATATTATCTGGCGATTGAATTTCTAACTAACTGAAGGGAGCTCTTGGTGAAACTGCTTTGAATACTGGTCTTAAAATTGGTGTATTTTGATTATTTATAGTTCTTACTGACTTTTTATTTTCCATACAGCACATCTACTCTTGTCGAGATCATACCCCGAATACAACTTAGTAATCAGGAGATTGAGTTTAATGTGCTTCTTTCCTAGTTTGTTTTTAGCTTCAGTAAGATTGTTACTACGAGTAGTTTTTTGATTAGTTTCCAAGCTTACATTGTTGATTACTCGGATTAAACTTACTTTTAGTAGATAAGCTTAGCAAGCACACCGAATTTTCGATTCTAAGATAGTACGAGAAAAAGGCCAATTATTTTCTAAAATCACGACGATAGCTGTGTAGCTAGAATCGTATACGTTATTAAGTACATTAGCAAGCTTGTTCACTGTGACTTAAAACCTACTTGAATTATGGAGTCTTATCGCAGAATAGTCTGAAATAATGCAATACTATAGGACTATTGTGGTAATGCAACTCAACTATTTGTCTGAAAATAAAACGTATTTTATTAGGTCCTTGAGTGTTCACAATGATCGCTAAGGTGTTCTCATAACGTGCACACTGTAATAGTTTGTCTCATACGATAGCTCCTATGAGCAGTAACCTAAGGGTTAAAATGGTCGACCTTCCCAGATTCGAGTCTCACTGGATAGCATCACTAGCCCTGACACTTCGAGCGCGGCTCGTACATAAGTACTTGGCGAAGGAGTTAGTTAAAAATTATCAGGAATTTTAACATTACGTTATAGCTCATAATAATTCGAGATGAATAAATTATTTAATAGATTTTGATAGTAATATGGAGTCCAACGTTTCATGCTGTTGACAACTATTTCTATAGTGTATATTCATGACGGAACTCCATTCAAGTCAGTATTTATGAAATCTTTGTGTAATGAAATTACCCAAATGAGAAAAAAAGAGCTGTTTTTTATGTGCATGATTCAAGTTTTTCCAGTTTATTCGCAAAGTTCACATGTAATTTTGTATTCGAATGTAACATCAAATGATTCTGTAATTTATTTGTCTTGTTAAAGATATTTTCTTCTGATTTTTCATGTGCTTGTTTGGAGCATTGCATCCACCTCCTCAGCAGTTGACGAAAGAACGAACTCATATTGTTCCTAAAAAAAAGCATCTTAATTTACTATATGTTGAGATAAAATGAAAGCTACTAGTCGTACTCAAATAGTAGAATGATTGTTCTCTGTATGACCAAGTTAAGTCACTTATGTACTTGCCTCACAACTTTCAGGTAGTTGAATAGAAACCGAATCGTAGAACACTTCATTCCTAATAGTGTAGGGACGATCTAGTTTAAATGAATGCACAGTCTGCCACTTCGTCATTCAAATAACTGAAGCGACTATCTGTCTAGGCAGTTGAATTCCTTAATATATCAGTCGTTATAATAATATAATCTGTCCCCGTATTGTCATCAACGAACAGTAAGATTTCCACTTTATATAACTTTAGGAGGATCACACAATGTGAAATGATTGGTTTTAGAATGCCAAACTCAATATGTGAAATATGCTAATAGATAGCACATGTAGTTACATTCAGCACAAACTAACCCAGAGGTTACAGTAGAGAAATCAGGTCATAGTCCGTTAAATTTCTTGACCATATTAATATCGTAAGAATAAATTAACTTGTCATCTGATAATTTCCCAATATTGGTTGTACATCACAACATATTTCAGTTTTAAGTGGATGAACTGAAGATGATTTTGTCAATTGCTTATACTAGCTCATTCGAAAGAATTGTCCTCAGTTGAGAGAACATATTGTTCATTAACTTCATCTAAGTATCGCTGATTGTTATAGATGAATTTCTTTTAGCATACTCGCTTACAAAACAGACTGATCATAGAACTTGCTCATCACCTAAAACTTAGTACGTCTGTTAAAAAAGACTGTATAACTTCACTAAAAGTGAGTCTCTTGTACTCAGAAAAACTAATAACAATTTTATAACCTATAGATCCATGCAAATACCACTTGACTAAATCTGTATCTTTCAGCTGGTAATATTTTGTTAGAAAATCAGAACTAATGTGCATATTCTTTAATCACTGCTCGATTTTTGTTAAAATACTTACCAATGATTTTATCATATTAGGTCTTTGATCCCTTAAATGTTCCAGTGAAGCAGCTATGTCAATTTCTTTTATACCCTTGATGATTCGATTTAAGGCTAAATCTAATAAAATATATGCTCCTGTTCGTCCACATCCATCACTAAGAATAAAAATGATAAGATTTTATGTACAAATTAGTAGCAGATTGTAAATTCACTTCATTATAAACTTATATTTTGACACATGAAGCGTAACTCGCATAGTTGTTACCACAAATTAAACCATCTGCATTTTGTAATTATTTACCATGATAAACAATGAAACCTAATTAGTAAGCGGTGGCTCAGTATTTTTAATTTGTTCAGCTTTCAGCTACTAGTTAACTGAGTTGAACGAATTGCCACTTCATTTTAGGCAATCAGATGAGTATTACTATCCTCATCCTTAAACTGTAGCTTGTAGACAAGTATATTAATCAAGTTGAGATTGGTGGAGGAAACCGTTCTTACTTTACAGTTGGTAGTGTTGAAATTTCAAAGCAACAGTGTTGAAAAAATTGAATAGTATTCATTTGAATAAGTCTAATTAGTCAATCCATTCATTCTTTATCTTTAACTGTTGAACATTTGTACCGGCTTATTCTTTGTTAATATGATTAGTAATTTTCTTGTTTTTACTAATACTTTGTTCATATTTTGCTTAAATTCTTTTTTTCTGTATTGTGAAATATTTTGACATATTTAATTACTCTTTATGTGGTTAAAATCATAATACAATAATGAACATGTTCACAGGAGGATGTCAACACCTTTACATATCTTGGCAGCATCATCGACAACCATGGTGGATCCGATGTAGATGTGAGGGCACAGATTGGCAAACCAAGGGCTGCATTTCTACAGTTGAAAAATATCTGGAACTCCAAACAACTTTCAACCAAAACCAAAATCAGGATTTTCAATACAAATGTGAAGACAGTTCTACTGTATGGAGCGGAAACCTGGAGAACTACCAAAGCCATCATCCAGAAGATACAAGTGTTTATTAACAGCTGTCTACGCAAAATACTTCGTATTCGTTGGCCAGACACCATCAGCAACAACGAACTGTGGGAGAGAACAAGTCAGATTCCAGTGGATGAGGAAATCAGGAAGAAGCGTTGGAAGTGGATAGGACACACATTGCGGAAAGCACCTAACTGCGTCACGAGACAAGCCCTCGCATGGAACCCTCAAGGCAAAAGGAAAAGAGGAAGGCCAAAGAATACATTACGCCGAGAAAG